>JAZGTI010013628.1:0-14720 GCA_036877585.1 Botia kubotai
AAATAACATGCTTTGGTATGATAACTCTTATTTTGTTGAAATTATTCACATTTTCACAGATTCTACAAGGGGTGCCTAAACTTTTGCATACCACTATATATTAAAGGGAAGTCAGGGTTTTGGGTGTAGGTGATGGAGTCTGTATATATTCATCAAACATGTGTTAGCCATACTGAAAATATGGTATCCTCCACTAAGAGGAGCTGTTGATCTTTATTTCTACAAGGTTCGAAGAGAACGAATCTTAACACGCAGAAAAGAGCATCAATGCACGTCAGCAGGCAACCAAATGGGATTTTAAAAAGGAAAGGCCTTTAAAAGGTAACCTGCCATTTACTTGGGTTGTGTTAAAAGTAGCTTTACTGCTCTACGAACACTGTAGCTTGAACCTCAGATGCAGCTAGTTTGTAATTAGATGATGCCATCTAAAGTTCTTTTCTTCCCATGAAAAATTATTTGCAGCAGGGTATTTATTCAGAATGTGCAGCGACAGCAGGTGCCATAAAAGTCACGTATGCGCATAACTGCAGACCTTTGTTTGCTTATAAGCCTTGTTTTATTTTCAAATAACATTTTTGCATTCATCTTCAAATACCTCCTGCCATGATGGTCTTATCCCAAAACTGGACAAAATGCATAATCTATGGCATCTGGAATCTGGATCTCCCAACAGACACGTGATTCTCAGTGTTTCTGTATGCTGGCACCAATCACAAGCTCTATGTCTCGGTCCAGGCCAGCACTCCTCATCTTCATACATTGGTGACATCATGGCCGTCAATAATAATATTCATAATTGCACATACAGTTTGGAGATTAGATGAGCCAGACACAAAATCAGCACATTGGTCCTGAATGTCAGCAAACTAAACGCTTTCCGGTTGTAAAAAAAATGCTTACAGAGGCCAAAAAAGCCTTACACAACAGTGCTGATGATGTACCAGTGAAATGGCCTGGTGCTTCTGATTCTGCGCTTGACTGATCTCAGGACAGTACTGAAGAAAGCAACACTTTAAGTGCCGTTTGAAAATGTACTTGTGAGCCACTATCAGAAACAACACTATTATTAATATAGTCTTGAGTATCGTAGATAACTAGTGGTTCACTGATTTAGGACTTTATGGCTCATACTGATTGTAACAAAGAACTGAAGACTAGTACTGTTTTGCGTTTAAATTAAAAAAAAAACTTCCTTGAAATGCTGTAGCCATTGTCACTGAAAGTTGCTTACATAAGCTGTAGTCTTTTAGAATTAATAAAATACAAATTGCATCCATTGCAAACTGTTCTCTGAGTGACCAAATGCATTAAGGGCTTTTTATTTTTAAACTGTATGTGTAACGGAAAACATAAAAAGCGATCGTCCTTCTGCTACACTCTTATCGTGTAACCACATGACAGTAATCACTCTGTTCATATTATCATTTGTACCACAGTGGGATGGAATTGCATGTGACGTATGTTATCTCATACGCATATTACATTTTTATGCTACTTTAATTTCATCCTCTTCTGCATAATGTGTTACTCAATATAACTCCAACTGTAATTCTAATTCTCTCAAACGCACACTATCTCAAGTCTTCCGAGCTTTACACAAAGGTTTTGTTCATTATTGGCAGACCCATGTCCTTCCCCGCGAGCATGCTTTTGTGCTTCACGTTTAAAAAAACAAACTTATCTGGCTGAATGAAATGAGCTTGCGGTGAGAGAGGGAATGGGGAATGTTTATCTTTGAAGGAGACTCCCACCAGGGATGTCATACAGAAGGGGAACTCTAGCTAAACTGAGCTAAGTTGCTGATGGAGATCATGTGGGTTCAACACAAATCGTATTTTATATTTGTGCTTTCTGTCTCATTGCTCTGAACTCTTCCATAAATTAATCTCAATAAGCGTTTTATAAACCATTATGGCCTAAATTAGATTTTAGATTCTTTGAAACTGCGATCAGGCTATTTTTGGCAGAAAGAGAAGTCAATAATCTCATTCCATTTTCTTCATGTTTACACAAATCGTTGTGTCACTACATTCATCAAGCTTAACTGTTCAACCCTGTTATCCAAGTTATTATAAGCAAAATTGTATAGTGATTTTCTTTCATTTATGGGAAATCCACTTTTTTCACAAAGTACTGTACAAACCAGTTTTGTACGAAACAGCAACAACTTTTAACTTAACTTTAACTTAACAGTAGGCAAAATCTGCAACTGTGTTACTCATTCGGGGTAGCTTAATTTTTTTTTCATCCCAAATTTGGTAACAGGATTTTAAAAATTGCATATAAAATAAATATATTATATAGTTGATATAAAATAAATTGAAAAAACAGCTAATAAAATATTTATTTGACTCCTGATGTCAGCATTTTTCGGAAGGTTTCTTGTACCTATTCAGGGAATGTGCCATATGTAAATGGCAGTCATATATTTTGCATCATGTATTTTGTGATTAATTCAGGTGCCTGTCTTCTGCCTCTCGCTTCAAATATATACAGACGCATGCATGTTTCTCTTGAGAAATTTAACATCTGTGCCTGTTTACATCAAACAGCTTCATCTAAATCACATAAAGTGTGAAATCTTCTGCTTGTTCTTGTGAAACTCGGCTGGTTTTGACCCTCAGGCTGTGCCGCGGACCACTGCAATTTCACAATCTAGGTGGTTCCAAGTGAGTTTGATTGAATTACAGTCAGCAATACAGTGGACAAGTCCAAGAGGACTACAGCAAATCTAATCACCTGTTTGTGGAAATGAAAAGGCATGACACCACCTGCTGTGTGTGTGGGGGTGGGTGTGTATCTGTGATGCGGAGGGTGCCGTTATGAAAGGCTGAGAGGCGAATACAGGTGTAACCTCAGCAGCACAGGAATATAATAAATACAAAAAATTGAGCAATGGGAGGGTGGTAAAGGTGTTAAATGGACATTTAGGGATTTGACAGAAGGAAGGAAACAGAGTGATGGAAGAATAAGAAAACAAGTTAAAGAAAGGAACTTGAAATTATGCAGAGGAAGGAAAAAGAGCTTGAGGGATGAATGAGAATGAGTGACACAATGAAACAAATGTTGATAAAATGACATTCACACGTTTATTAGTAAAGACTATGCAGTCTGGATATAGATAATAGTAATATAATTAACAGCCATTTACCTATGCATTTCATGCTTATAGGAGCCTTCCAAAAACAAATCAGGCAATGAAATGTGTGATTGCAGTGTTGCTCACAAAACAATTTTGTGAATGTCTGTCAAAGAAAAAGATGCATTTTGGTGCCTGATAGTTACTGTATGAGCAGATATAGATGTAGATCGGAGACGAGGTACAGCAATACCTTGACCCTTATTCTCATATTCTTAGTTTGAACTGTTAAATTAAACCATCTTTCTGGACTGGGCTGTTAATTCAGACTGTTGTTAGTATGCATATTTGAATTATTTTTGTTGAGGACTTTTTGCTTTGTCTAGATGCATTTTCATTTTATTGTAAAACTAAATTGGCTTGCACAATAAAAGATTCATAAAGCGTTAGTTTACAGTGAGCCAAATCTGAGAGGAATTTCACACTGACGGCTCGTGTGTAGATTGAACAGGTGTCTGCATTCAATGGACAGTTTCACTTTGAGATAAGACTGCTTATTATTTTGACTTCAGTGGTTTGATTTAAATCTAGTCAATAATGTTCTCCACTCTCTACTTGTATTATTTATGCTCAGAGGCTGCATAGGCCCAGCACTGTTGTATTTTCTGCCTGTAAGTGTTTGTAGTAACCTACCCATTGAACCAGTAAATTGATCTGACAGATGCTGATGCTCTTATATTGTACGCCTTTAAGCAAACTTTTGGCAGATACGATCAGATTAGGCTCATGCGCTGGGCTGCCAATGAGCAGAGTCTGCAGGCTAACCATCTCCCAAGAGTCCGTCTGAGTGCCGCCTTCGTAGGTGTCATAAATCATGCGATTGATTTGTTTTTTGACTAGCATATCACCTTTGCTAACCTCCAATACCATCCACTCAACAATGAAGGCAAAACAAACATGCCCACATCTTGTTTCATTGTACGTATCAAGTGTGTTTTGAGCAAGTACTTCTAGATCTAAATCTAATTACTGTGAAAGTACATAGTGGGGTGGGGTATGGGTAGAATCTGCATCCTAGAGTTTAAAAAACAGTCATTATGACTGAGGGGAATAAAAGTAGATTATAAAATACAAAAGCGCTGTTCCAGATATGCCTGCATAGCCAGGTTCTACAAAGCTGGATGCACACTGTACACCCACCCACTTTTATGGTCTGTTATATTCACAGAGAGTATTTTTCTCTTAGATCTCTTAGATACAACTATAGCTCTATAACTATTGTAGTTGCCGATTTCGTATGAACTTCATATGCAGACAATTAGTAAAACATAACCATGAAGCCTAATCCCTAAATAGTGTGTTGAGTAGATTGGTATGCCACACATAAACCATTTGCATGCCCCTATGATGCCCCTTTATTGTCGGCAGCTCACTAGCTAAAAGAAGAGAGCAAATGTATGAGTTTCAGTTGTAGTCATGCAGCACTTTTCTCCTGTAAACTTCTTTATGAAGTTTTGATTTTAAATATGGCTTATGCCCCTGTGTAGTGACCTAAAGGGACATTTAATAATGTTGATATATTACAAATGTGTAAAGGAAGAACTCAGCCCCTGGGTGAGAGGATTATTCTAAAATACTCATTCATAATCCAGTAACGCTTCAACTTCAGAACACCCCATCTGAAGAACTGTTTCCTGTTGCCAGAAGAGTGAAACGACCCTAGTGGGCATTTTTTTATTTTTAATCAATCAACTTTTAGTTGCATTTATTGCATGAAATTATTACTGTATTTGTTACGGTAATTCAAAATTTTCACAGTCAGAAACACATTTCATATAAGGTGTCAACAAATGTTACGTAGTACATCCGGTTTAAATTATGTTAGTGAGTGCTATGTAAATATGTTCAGTGGATTTTGTTAGGCAGATGATCACTGCAGTCAGTCCTTTGCTGTAATGCTATACACTGTCTTACTGTCTGTATTTCCATCACTCTCTGGCTTAGTCATTCTGTGTAAGACATTTTTGTGGAAGGTGGTTTGCTTTGGCTGCATCTCTTTATTTGACCATTTTCAGACACATAACACAAAGAATAGAAACAGATAAGAGCTGTTTTCCATTTAAAAATCAGGACCTCAGCCAAAAGGTGCCATTTCTATAGCGTCGGGGTATTATTTTGGACTAGATAATGTCTGGAAAATTGTGTGATAGTAACATAACCAATTGTATCTGTTTAAAGTTAATACATCTTATGTGACACATATCGATTTCCAGGCTGCAATCTAGGGCCGAAAATGACAAACAGTAATAGGTATTTCATGGCATTGTTTATCCGTCCTGAAGTCTCGCAAGCTTCCATTTTATTTCGCTGCCAATTTCAGTCTGGCCCTAACGCAAATGCATGTCTTCTATTGGAACAATTTGAGTGTGGAACCATCAGTTAAGTGATGTAGGCAGTTGATTTCATGACAACATGATGCACTAGATTTTAAGAAATGACTGAAGGATAAATGATAGAAATGACAGCAGACTCCACTTAAGTAATTGAGGTCAAACTTGACTTCACATCAGGTTTTTTTAATTCAAAATAGATTTTGAGAGAGTTTGTTTAAATTTTTCTATTGATTGTGACAGCAGCAATTCATCAAATGACAAAGAAGGGGGGATAACTGAACATATATCCAGATGTGCTGTGTAGACTGATGCAGTTTGGACATTCATTGTAAAGAGCAGATTCAGATGTCTGGCCTGCATTGGGGGGTGATGCTGAACAGTTCTGGTGTGCCAGATCGGAATAGCGTGTTGGATCTTTCACAACCTAGTAATCAGAACCGGGCTCCTTTTTTTGCTTGTTTTTTTTTTTTACCTGATCTACATAACTTCAGACAATATGTCCAAATAAACAACACAATTCGTAATACATTTCTTGTACGTTTATTTTGTTTTAATTGACTAGGGCAGGGGTTTCCAAACCCTTTGACCTAAATTATTTACTTTAAATAAGTTTGTGATTTTCTGACTTTTTGTGTTTTAAAATTTTTTTTTAAATTATTTCCAATTTTATGATTTAATTATAATTTAATTAATTGCTTTTCATCGACTCACAAACCCCTGCATTTCCCTGATGGTTTGACCCACATTTGGGAAACCCTGGACTAGGGCAACAATACGACAGAATAATTAAATTTTACCGTACCTCATTAAGGAGCCCAACCTTCTGACAGATTTTCACAATATATTGAAAATAGTTTTAGTAAAGGAAAAAAAAGAACTACATTAATTTGCAATAGGATCACAATTGAAAATGTAGCAAACCTTAAAAATGTGTAGCAAAATGTTAAGTGCACCGACAGTGGCAGAAAAAACAGGCAGTGGAGACCAGATAATAACCACAGCAATTGCAGGCTAGTCTGATGAGAAGTTTTTTTTTTGCTGTGCTCACACACAGCGAATTCCCCACAGCCTTTGTTAGTTTCTGACTGTGGTTCCAGCTCCTCACCTCTCTTTCTGGTTCTTGTGCTGGAATCACTATGAATGGCTGTGAATTTTAAACGCTGGATTTGAACCCCAGAGACGGTAAGTCAAAGGGGAGCTTTGGGGTAATTTGTAGTTTCAACTAACACAAGCCCTAAATATCCTTGCTGTGGGTTATTTCTTAACCCCAGGGTATCTGTCTGCTGAGTAAGACCAAAAAGAGTTGTCTCAAACACTGTGGCTGAGTGAGAACGTGGACAGATAGGCTAAAATATGTTGTTTGTGTTATTAGTTTCAATAGTATATTTAAAGTTGGGGAGAATTATTTTCTAATATAAAACCATTGTGGTTGTATTGAGATACCTAATGATTTATACCTATATAAATAATATAACAGAGCTATAATGCTATGTATCATTAGGAATATAGAAACTAGAATAAAACTTGGGCAGCCAATGAATTTACATGTTCATCTGTATATCTCACTAGAGTGGATTATATAATGTGAGCCGTATACCTAAATGCCACTCTGTCTTATTTTTGTTTGGCTAATGTCATGGCAAATCACAACAATTAATACTTAATGCATACATACATTAATACATAAAAAAGATCTTTTAGCCACAGCCCTTTCATAACTTTAATGTTATTGACAGTTTATGCAGACTGTTGAACTGTAACTGCAGTAATGGTGAACATCAAACTTGCTGCAGTTTTGCTACAATAATTACACAACCATCAAAAATAAGTTGATAGTTCTAATAATTCAGATTCCTGATTGCCTTAATTTAATGTGCATTTAGTACATTGATTAACATATATGTTTTACATATTCATGTGGTTAGACTTCCCCAAAAGTCAGTATGACAACATAGAAATTCATTAGGTCTTAATAAGACTCTAAGTTTTTATCTTTATTTCACAGACTTTCACGGCAGTAAGTCACTGGTGCTTCTCTCTAATTGGGTAACATTTGCCAACAGTGACATTGTCTTAGAATACAGCAAATAAACAGTTCTTTGTTTACCATATCAACTTTAAACAAAATAAAAATATAGATTCATCATTCACAGTTAAGAAACAAAGCCTCATTATTTTAAGATTATTGACGTGCCGAGAGTGTATTATGAGTAATGTTGTTGCACTGGTAATGCTTGACACACTAATTAGATGAAGCAAAGTCGTACTTAATGAAGTAGTACTTAGTACTTTCTGCTGTTTCTTTTCGTTTAGCTTCTTTTAGTTCACAGAAATGAGCAGTTGACATTATTGCATTTGGGCGCAAATCTAAAATCCTCTAATTCTAAATACGTATTAGGTACAAACTTTATCATGAACACAATGTAGACTGAGGCAGATATACTAAGAGGTCAACAATGTCAGAAACTAGACATGCATCTGTTTCCATTTGAGCATTTACGTCTCAGCCAGGAACGAAATCTTCTGGAAAATGTGCACAATTTATACTCTTCACAGATGTATACACATCAAGGACAAACAATTCAATTATCTAACAAGAGATGATTCAAAAACCATGTTTGGGCCCTCGTGATATAGAAACTGGGAGGTCCTCTGTGAAGTCTGTGCATATATTTCCAAAGGACTGACATTATGTCTAGCCTTGCTTAACATAAGCGGCCCTTTCCAAGGTCCCCAACAAATAGCTGTATGTGTGAAAAATAACTAAAAGGAATATTTCTTGACACCTACTCAGTAAGCACACATCTGTATGATGAAATGATTTAAACGGAGCCTGATCTGAATACAAACCAAAATGTGAATACGCTATAGGAAAATGCATTGAGAAGTAGACACAATGGATAGACGCACAATTAATAGAAGTCAATAGATTCAGGCAATCATTGTTTGGCCTTACATAACAAAATATTCATTAAATTGGCCACAAAGGGCAAAGAGAGAAAATGAGAAGTCTAATTACAAATAAAAAGATAAGACTATTTTAATTCTCCCCTTTGTGCATTAAATGTAATTAACAGGACCTTATCTATGTAAAGAAAATGTCACTGTCTGTACATATATGACAAGGCCACTTAGTCTTGTGTTGCCTGTTGGTGCCAGAAAATGACTAAAGTATTTCTTTTTTTTATATTTCCAATTACCAAAAGTTACTCTTCATATATTTTGTATTTTCTGCAGGTATTAACTGTAAATTATAATTTTTTTATTTAATTTTTAAATTTAATAATTTTGCCCTGCGGTTTGGTTACCATTGGTTTTGTCCAATGGTAAATGATGTTTGTGGTATAGTAAATTAGGTATTGTTAAGCTGTTCTTACCAAACTCTTGCCTATCCAGGTGGGGTTTTTAAAGCTTTAGCTCTGGGCATCGGGATTTAGACTGCAGCTACACACGTCCTGTGCAGGGTTATCTAACTACCCACAGAGTCTTTTGAAACTGTCCAGGCTCACTGTGGAGCAGCATTTAAACAAGTGATTCACTTTGCTGTAGCTGTAACTGTAAGTATAGCGCTCCTTTACACAGGGCCCCTACTGCCTAATGAGCTACAACAGAGATGACGGACAGAGAGGGAGTATAGATACATATGTAGGTCAGTCTAACAAGCTGAAATTAGCATTCACATTTTTTACACAAATATTTGTCAAAATATATAAATGTTATGCTTTTTTCCATTTCATTGATTTTACACTTCACTGCCATTCTTTCTTTTTCGCATATCATGGTTATGAATGTTTTAATTTACGTTTCTACAGTTTTCGTTTCAATCTGCAAATTTACGATCGCCATTCTGGCACAAACCTGCGCACACACAAACGTTCACAAGTTCCTTTCCATTAAGATCCGGCAACAAAACTCTAGAGCTGCTGTGAGGGGTCAAAAAGATCTCTGGGGTTTAAGTGGTAGATGTTTTTCATGCAGTCACCTCACCTGTACCTTTTCAATTTCTTCTATATTCAACTCAAGAACTAAAGAACAAAAATTCTTCAATTTTATCCCTCTGGCAATATTCACAGAAGGTCACATTTATGGAAGATTGGAAGCAGATGGCTGCAGCGTTTCTCTCTTCAGATCTGCTCAATGATATAATTCAGTTCTTTTAAAAGATTTTTTGCTTTTGTAAAGATTATTAGCAGTAGTGTGGAGTGGTACGTTGACATTGTAATCAAACATGAATGATAGTCAATGATATCAATAATAATAAATGTTTTATCAGATTAGTTTGTGATTAATGTTGCAAATCATGCTTTTGAGATCATCAGAACTTAAATCTCACATTGTTTTATGGTATGTTACTTAACTGTGCTTAACATTAGAACTTCAGGACTGGAGTAAAGTCAAATGACATCAAATTAGCCAATAATAACAAATTCTTGTATTGATAGTTAGTAAATATGTTGCGCCTTATAAGTTCTTGCTTTGTCAAACCCAGGCAGTATTTGAATCCAGAAGCTTGACTATGTTGCCTACTTTTGCTAATTTGATATTGATATGTATAACTGCAAATTTAGAGCACTGAAATCTTTGCTTTAGTTATTATGAAGTTTGAATATCATTTACCAGTGAAAATGAACATATTTTGTTGTTTCAGAGAGATTAAGACAGAAACAGGTTTTGCTAGTGGAACAAATTACTGACAGATCAAGCCAAATTTGACTCCAGGCCTTTCTGGAGATAGTCAGAATGAATATTTTATGTGGAAGGACAGAAAACCTACTCATTGCTGTGCTCAGTCAAAGGAAGGAGGCAAAACACAACCACTAGATGATTCAGAGTGGCACAAAATTTGGATTTTTAATTAAACGCTTGATTACCTCCTATTAATTGGACTTCAGTTAAAATAAATGCCTGAGATGAATGTTTTAACCTTCCAGGAAGTAAGGTTCCTCAGCAAATGATTGAAAATAAAACCACCTCATTTGTATGTATACATTATTGCTACTTAACCTTTAAACCAGTGTGGCAGACAGTTCTGTTTATCAGAGAGGTGACTGGTCAAACTGATATGAACTTTACAGATGACATCTCTGTGAAATGAGCAACTAAATGGAAAAGGCTTGAAACAGGATTGTCTAAGCTATATTGAGACACACCGATATGTACGATGGTGTTTTAGTGCTATGTTAAAATAGTCTAGATTCCCAAATTCAAGTAAATCTAAATAATATATAAAAAAGAAACCACAAACAAAAATGCATCTAAACACTACTAGTAGTTATGATCATTTCTGAATATGGCCAATTATGAGATGATTCTCAAAACTTCATTCTCATAAGGTTACGAATGGCAAAGTATTGTTTTATTGTAACATGGCAGTACAACATTGTCATACCATAGGTATGTACACGGTAAAGGTAAATTATTTTTTTTCATAATTTTTAACCTCCCTAAAGCCACAATCCTTGTTGATTAAGTTTGGAATATCATGCACTTTATAAATAATTGAATGCATGTAGACGAATTCAGTCAAACATATTCAATAATCATCATTGTATACCAGCATACACAAACACAAAACCAATCCACCATTTAAATCTCATGCTGCGTACAAGATTAGTCCCAGATTTGCAGATATGTGAGCACACATATCTGATGTAAAAAGGGATGGATCTGTTGAGAATGAGCTGACTAGATGTTTGTGCATTTGTGTGTGTTTGTGTGATGCAGAGAAATGACTGCTTCCACTGAGACAGTACTGGCGGTTTATTGAGTCGATGATTTATGTGCTTGCTGTTGCTATTTCCACACCTCTCCGTAAGAATGCTGTTTCTACACTTCTTCGTAAGAATACACAGGTATAGACCGCAGCTTTTCAGGTAGCAGTTGTGATGTGTTTGTGTGGTTTTCGGTGTGTACAGTACACATCCTTGGTTGAAATTCTGATGCAACATTGTGTCTTAGGCGGTCAGGCCTTTCGAACCCGGGCAGTTTATCATCGGGCATCTTAACAGAGACGTGCTCTGACACTGCACACATGCTGAGGTGAATGGGGCTTCTCACTAAAAGTGTATATTTACAGCATGCATACTGTTATATGAAAAATTTTGTGTGTGCGTCAGTGCTCATGTCTTGGGCATGTGCAAATCTATCTTTAGTCTTTTAGCATATCTGTATTTTTACACTGTTGTATACACAGTTCAGTTCATATTTCTGTAGTCTGTAACAAATGTTTCTCTTAATGTAATCTAATGTTACTTTTCATCAGTTCTGTGTTGTTTTGGTATGTCCCTATATATAATACATATTGTTACATATTTTAGATTATTTTATTAATTTGAATGCATCTTCAGTGTTATGGCAGTGACAAGACTTATCTGTAATCAATTATGAAAATAAAAGTTATACATATGAATAACACTTAATATAGGATGTTTGATTCAAGGAAACACTGTTTAGTTACTGTAAGACATTTATTCTCACCAGTATTGATGGCAAGGCAGGTGAAACAAGCACTCTGTGCCTTGTTTTTATTCCCTGCTGGTGTGGTTAGACAGGTAAATACAACACATTGAACATGCTTCAGAGTGGGTCTGGATAGCTATCCAGTCACAATCTTATTACCTGTAACACTGAATGTGTGGGCCTTGTTTTACAGTATGCATCCATTATATTCCTTAAACTCAATTTTTACCACAGGGACTTCAAGTTTATGTTTGTACTGAGGTTAAAAGATGTAACCACTGAGTCACTGAAGGGAACTGTGGAATACCTTAAAGATTAATAAATGTAAAATAATTTTAAAATATCTACATTGAAATAATAATTTATTTAGAGAAAAATAAATTATTATTCTTATTCATAAAAATAATAATTCATAAAAAGCACTTTTGATACATAGTAAAAATAAATATGAATTGTGTGATTTAACTGATAAACTGTTAAATTGTGTATTTGTCAGACTGTTTCTTTTCTGTGTACATCTTACTAAGAGCCATATCTTTGACGGACCGCTTATTGAGCTGTGCCATAAAAAATAAACTAATGAATACTTTGCATTTTAACTGATGAAAAATCTCTGCCAGGGGATTGATGAAGTCAATGTTAAAACTGATGATTTTGCAAGAGGCCACATAACAATCCATGGTATCAGCACTTCAACTTTTGACTCTTTTAAAATATGAGCATATTAACTAATTAATGGTCTAAGGATATTGAGTTATTCAGAAAAAAGATCAAAACATATATCTTTCAAATATTTATTAATTTTTTTCCTTCCATTACATTAATGAGTGTGTGTGAAATGGCTGACTGAAGTATTACTTAAGTAATACCGCCTTAAAGACCAGGAAGGCAAAAACTTTGTTACCCAGAGTTCTGTGGGTGTGTTGCTGTAACAGCATAAAGTGGTTGTCAGAATGTCACATCATTTATGGCGCTGTAGGAAGTTTCTGCACTTTAGTTCCTTTACTGAAAAATGGGCCCATCAATTTGCTTAAAGTTTATGATGGAACTACCATATGTGCTTTGTGTTTGTAGAGCCACAAATTAAAACAAAACAAACTTCAAATTATATCTGACAAGCTCACTTAATCTTATTTAAAAATAAAAGAATTACTTAAAGGGGTCATTGCCTAAAAATAACATTTTAAAAACAACAGTCGTTCTGCATTCTATGTTCTAAAACAATGGCCCTGCACGCACCCCCCCTCCACCCCCATATTTATCAAAACTAGATAGAAAGGCCTACAAAGTACCCCAAATTTCTGTTTAATTGAATAGTGCCCAAAATTTCTGTTTAATCCAATAGTGACTATGGTAATGAATGAACTAGTGCTTATTAGCATTGTTGTTAATAGCACTCAAATGCAAGACAACCAGCCGCCAAGTTTGTATAGAGGTAATCATTCATGTGTGGTTCTGTCAGCAAGAATACACATACGTATAAATGGGTCCTATTTAGAGCTGTGTATTTAGAGCAAAATATGATTAAGGACGAACACTTTCTGGTTTATTTTAGTATTGCTAACTGCATGCTGTGCCAAAATTCACTTATACTGCAACCCTAGAGTCACAGGTAACTCCTACACATATAAACACACACACACACACACACACACACACTGAGCATTGAGAAATATGAACTGCTTTGGGGTTGTATTAAACATGCTATTGTATATATCACATGTCACAAATTCATTTTGGCAATGTGGTCTATGCAGATTGAGGTCATTTGTTTAAGTTATGTTTTGTATAGTTATGTTTGCATGTACATTATAAACACAGGTAATTTAAATGCAGATGAAAGAAGCTTTCTGAGCCATTACAATGGAATGAACTGTAATCTATAATAGTTGGTTTAACAACATAAATTTTCTTGCTGTGGTTTTTCAATGCAATCTTTTGTTAATTCACACTGAAGGAGACTTCTGATTAACAGAGTCCTTGTGGACCACCAAGCTCCTCACCACACTCATACAGCTCTGTTAATTAGGATGCAACACTCAATGATACATTTCTCAGAATTTCATTAGAATTCGAGTAGCCTTGAGCTCACGCCCCTATTCATTTCCAATAGAAGGCTTTACACCAGTGCAATCAATTGATTCTGAAGTATGGGACCCATGCTGCTACAGAACATGTGGCCAAATGCTGGATGGGTGTTAGTTTAAACCAGTAAACGGGGGCTGTGCGGTTACCCAATGTATGATTGGAAGTATTTTAATGAAGTTTTTGTTTACTTTAAAATAATGTTTAACAGTGTGGAGCTGTTTACTTAAAGTGTGGGTTGTTATGACATTAAAATGCTCATATTACCAAAGTCTACCTGAAACGTTCAGGAAATGAACCTGTGCAGTCAATTGCATCCTGAGGACGTTGCCTTCTGAAATACTGCTTAAAAAGTCCTTGGATGTCTGTGTTCTGTAACAGTTTTGGCTCTAAAAGGATTAAAGTCTGAGCTTTTAGGTGGAAAGGGCTTTTGAGAAGTGATATGCAGGTGTTGTGGGCTATTTGCCGCTATCCAACATCAAAGACATCCAGTTCCTGCTTTATTAGACAAGAATATTTACCTGACATGCAATAGTAATGTGAGACTTTAATATTATTAAAGTAATATTAAATATTATAACTGAAATTGAGCACTTCTCTTTAGTTGTTTCCAATCATGGTAGCCAAAAGCAGCTGTCTTCATATTGAGTGTTTAAAAAGCCTGAGGCCAATAATAAGAAATGTTACCAATTAGCATTATATAT
>JAZGTI010013629.1:0-14720 GCA_036877585.1 Botia kubotai
GGAATCTGCAGTCTCAACAACACTGGTCTCAACCTGCATGAAAACATGACGTGAAGCTTCCCTTCAACAGATGTTGTTCTGCTGTATCCTTCAACTAGTGCCTGAGTCAGCCATATGTTCCAACAATTTTACCTTGCAAATCATAGCAGCTCATAGCAGAATAAAGCATAAGGTTTGATGGAGATTCCACTCAAAGTTTTTGATAGTAAACACAATATATACTGTGTATACACGCTAGGTCTATAGTATAGTGCATAAATTGTGATATAGATTTAGATAAGGCTGTTATTCGCAGGAGCAGGTGTTTCCTGCCCTCATTATTTACACCATAAGGACTTTGGCCTTCATCAGATGTCTCGCGTTACTCATCGTCTCTGTCGTCGTGGGTCATTGATATAAGTTCCCAAATGTGTAATAGCAAGGATATGTTGCTACTTTGATGGAAATAATCTAAACCTTTGCCCTCACACATGTTTACAGTGTACACGGTCTTGGGCTACAATCTCACGCGTGTACATGCACATAAATCACAAAAACAATTGGCCCTGGACCAAGCCATGAAGTCAGCCACTGCATGGAATATCAATCTATCATTTGTAGTGATTCAGGATGAGAATATAAAGCTGGATTTATGGATGCCAGCTGTCAGATTCGTGCATGTTAGTGCTATGCTATATAGCTAATAACTAACAGTTTCTACAACCTTTTACACAATTCAGTTCCATCATATGGCGTAAAGTGCCATAACAATTCACAGCAACTGTGCTAATAAATTATATCCAACAGTTTCCATCCGGCATTTTGTTTACTTGGAATCGCAACAAGTTGCTGAATTCAGATGTGTAGCTTTCTGATGATTGCTTTGTTTCTCTATTTTATCAAGTGTGCCAAAACATAGTCATCCACAAAAGAGGCCCAAACATCATGGGGGAATATAACATGTTATATTCAATCACTTCTCAAAGGAATAAAAAGAGCTTTTGTATACTTGCACTGTTGTAGCTTTGTTTTTATATTTCTTATATTACACACTTTGTTGTAAGGTGTGTATGAGTTCCAGTGGTCATTTGCCAGTTTGTTTACTGAAAGACGCATGCCTGATTGGCTGATTGGATGAGCCGTCAGTGATTGGATGGCTGTGTTGTCAGGGTCAGAACATGTGTACTTGGTGCCCCCCATTTATTTACCAGCTAGCTGGAACCGAGCTAAGGCGGCGCCACCCTAAAGGTACACAAGCAATTTGCACAGGGATCAGCTGATCTAATGATGAGATCCTGCTGAATTTATAATGTCCAGAAATGGCACCTAATGGCAATTTAATGGGCCCTGGTAATAAAGCTGTCACATTAGTAAACAGGGACGCTAAATCAAAACTCACTCAAACAAGAACAGAAGTCAGAATAAGTCAGAGCTTACAGGGAAAAAGTTCTTTGTCATCGATTTCTCCCTGTGAGCACCACCACCATTAATCTGACAAGTCTGGGAGGGGCACAGTCTTTCTTTGTGGAAACATTTCCAAAGTGTTTCTGTTTTGTGGTTAAACAAAAGAAATACTTTATACCTGGCTCTAACTCCACCAATGGTGAGGACAGATTTTGTTATTTTATCGCTTGTTGTATACAACAGGACCTTGATAAAAACCCTTTAGCCCTACTCAAATAAATGTAGCATGCTGACAGATGGGCCCAAATGTTGGCTGACTCAGTTCTAGGGAAAATTTCAATTGTAAATTAAACAAATGGGGGCATAAGAAAAGCACATGAGATGTGAGAGAAAAAGAGATCTGTTTTGGGTTCTGGTCACTGCGAATGATAACAGACAGAGAGGAATCTCCAGCTGTGAAGGCAACCATGATTGAAGGCTTATAGAGGGTTTTAGGAAACCAGAGTTTATGCCTCTTGGGTGGAATCTTATGCTTTCAAACCTAGCTTAGTTTTCCAAGCCTCTTCGAAATTGCCTACCCTTACTCTGTCACCTTAAAGTGACATCCCACTAGCCAACTTTATCAAAGTCAGGGTCTGTCGCACTGATAAAGGATAGAAAAAGGATGACAAAATAATGATTGAATTGATACCAAATCAAAACATTGCTCTGTTTGTCTAAGCATTCCAACCAATCCAACACCGCAATTGTGACTTTACTTTTTGTTTGGGCGGGACTATCTGTGTACCTAACCATTGGCTTACAAGAGGAAGTGGTAGGGAAACCTGTTCAAAAGCAGTCATTATTTTGGCAGCTTGGTGCCACAAGTGGTGCAGAAATTACAGTTCACACACTTATTATTTTGTACCTAAACATATCTTTCAGAGCGGAATCAGCTCAGGTTAACTCAGCTTTAATCTCTCTTATTCAGTGCCAGTGTATTGAAGTAATCCTGTTGGAACCTTCTGGAATGTTCTGCTCTGTGAAGCATATGAAGAACAGTTCATTATACCTCTCAGCTGCTCGCTCTGAGTACTGAGGAAAGATCTCACTTCCTCCTTACTAAGCACCCTGACTGCCTGTCTGCAGGGTTAATCAGGCCTTTTCAAACAGTCTGTGATGTGGTTTACTGTGATACACAGTGAAACCTATGTGCTACTTCAGAAACATTGTGACACCTTGTGAATAAGTGATTTTGTGCATGTCTACCTTAGTGTGTGTCATTCTGACAGTCTTAAACTGTGTTCATGTAGAAATAAATGTGTGTGGAATGTTGTCACTGACATGTTTTGAGTAATTTGACTTGATTGATAAAAGATGAAGAGTCTTTCCAAAAGTCAGCAGCACACATTAGACAGCCACACCTGGGAATCTTGGCCTGTGAGGTGCATTCATAACTCCTCATTCTCCCATGTGAAGGAACAAATTAAAGATGGGAAAAGCAGTAGACAGGGTCACCAATATGTTCTCCCTCTCTCTTCTGTCTTTCTCTCTCTGGGAATCTGGCAGCAGGCAGGACTGCAGCCTCTGCTCCACAATAGAGAAACAGTTTTAGGTACAATCCGGTGCTCTGTGCTGCAGATGGTGCCAGGAAGCACCAAAGTTTAGCAGTAATGCTAAATAGATTTTAGTGTATAGTTGGGTTTTTCCTAGTTGTCAATAAAGTCGCAACAAAAAATGTATTAGGCTTCGGGTGATCTGTGTGCAGTTTGTTCTGTCACTCAGAGATGTTCAAAATGTGGCCATCGTTCCCCATATATTATATGTTTCCAGAAGACAGAAAACTTTTAATTTTAATAAAACATTTAATTTTAAACATTATTAATAGTAAACATTATTCACTTTCACATCTTTGTAATTCTGTTTTTAAATTCATAAATGTCTTAATGAAAAAGTGTATCATGCCTGTAGCCCATCCCAACCACATCTCAGTGGCCACTAATCTGTTTTCACTTGTGTGAGTGGTTGATCATGAACTATGTGCTTTCTTTAAAACACAATACTTTGTTGAGAAGTTTAAAAAACAAATGGCAATGGTCAGAGACATCTGTATGAATACTGTTTTTTGTGTATTGATCGTCCTGACAATAACAGCATCACTTTTTTTGGCCCTCGACATAGGAATAACTTTACAAGTAAAAATATTGTTCGTGATAAATTCTGTAAAGAAAAAGCAAAGGGAATGTGTCGGCAGTTTTACGTTTAGCTTTTGGACACATATTAATGTCTTTGTCCATGTGTACGCGTGCAGTCAGGCTTTAGCAATGCTATTTATCAAACGACCTCATTGTGTATGCTGTCCAGCAGAGCTCATCTTTCTTTCAACGCTCTGGGGTGAGCAGTGCGTGTCAGTCCCAGGTCATACACTCAGTAAACAATCATAGTGTTTGAATGAAAGGCTTACAATGCTATCTACACATTCATCATCAGTTTGTCTGTCTGTCTATCTACTGTCTGTAATGTAGATATCTGTATGACTGCAGATAAATCTATGAAATCTTGGAGCCAGGAAATCTTTCTTTAGCTGGAGTAAAGCTCAGAAAGTCATGATGACCTTCGGCCCTTGTTTCTGGTGTCTCTGTCAGTGCTCTCAGTTTTATTTCTTCCTCCAGCTCGTTGTGTGCCATGGAAGCTCAGTGATTTTAGTGGCCTCCTGCAGTGATCCCTAAGCTCATGTTATGATGAGCTTTATGTGTTCTGCTGCAAATGGAAGTCATGTTACGTGTGGGTGGATCAGGCTGCTTGAATGTTTTCTCCACTGTCCTGCCACACACGCTGAGACCTCAGGCTTCAGAGCAATATCTAAACTGTGCTGTGTTGTTATGACTCCTGCCTGTCCTCTGAGTCTCTCAGCTCAACATATGCTGCCCTCTGGTCCTTCTGGAAAGCTTCTACTTACAGATTCGGAAATCGTAATTATGATGCGCATTCATGTTATGTTCTGTCTCATTTTTTATATCTCATTCTCTTTTTTACTACCTGACAAAGACAGGAAGGTTTTTTACCACTGGCGTTAAAAAGGAAAGCATTACATTTGGTGTGTAATTTGTTTATTTGGTGATTATTGTTTAGTGCACAAAGAATGATTGGAAATGTAGTATTGTTGCGCAAGCCTGTCACCCCATGAACCAGAGGGTGTTATATCTCTTCAGGGAGCTTGTGAGTTCATATGTCTGTATGTGCATATATCACACAGTACCAGATGGAAATCATTGACATTCTTCACTTTGATCAGATGAGCATCCTGCTACTCGCATATAGAGGGCTGTATCTGTTTGTACTCTGAATAACTTTGAAGGCATGTGTGAGGCATGTTCTTTATAGCCTTAGCTCTAGCCCTCACTGAAACCCCAGCAGACCTCCCCAGAGTTACTATGGAGAGTTGATGATATTTTATGAAGAAAAGTGAAACACTGATTTATAACTGGTGTGCAGATGCAAATAGACAGACTCACTCATATACATGAACCTAGTTTTTGGAGCTGCAGCGCTGGAGGAATGAAATTCATCCCACATCTTTTGTGCTACAGATATGACTGATACCTCAAATTGTGCAGCTTTGCACTGTGGCCAGATCTGTTTAATATTTCTCTCTTTCTGTCTTTTAGCTCTCGGCCAGATCATGCTCTATGTGGATGGAATGAACGGGCTGATTAGACACAATGAAACCGTACAGTGGCTTTACACATTGGTGGGATCAAAGGTAAAAGACGCTTTACTGTGGTGATGATCATTGAGTGTGTGGAATTCACAGCATGATGTTTGATGCAGTGGGTTCCAACTGGTGAAAAAATGGAAAAACTTTTCCCACAAATAGAATCCAGACCTGTTCTGATAATATTAAAATGCTAATAATGAAATAAATAATGCAAATTCTGATAACATTTAAATGAAATGAGGACACACTTACATGCCCCATTTGATGTGTGCAAGATTCTTAGATTAGCCTTGATGTGTAATGTAAAATTTGGGTCCTGAAACAAAACCAATTACGAAGTACTTAGTTAGAGTCTAACTAGATTATCTAGATCTATCTAGATAATTATTCATTGAGGACTTTTTCAGAAGTACTTGATTTTTCTTCTAAGTCAATGCTTGCAAATGTTTTAAGGCAACTTACAGGTG
The DNA here is from genome assembly GCA_036877585.1 of Botia kubotai. Classification (NCBI taxonomy): domain Eukaryota; kingdom Metazoa; phylum Chordata; class Actinopteri; order Cypriniformes; family Botiidae; genus Botia; species Botia kubotai. The sequence continues at coordinate 5,548 of JAZGTI010013629.1, forward strand.
TGCCAACTTGAAGGTACACACAGGGTGCCACAGTTTTGCACTGAGCTGTACTGATTTCCTCTCTTGCTCTCTTGCTGTCTTGCTCCAGCACTCTAGTGGCAAGTGTCTAGTGTGCACATATGATGAGGGGATATGTGTGCCTATTTGTGCCATAGAACATGAATCTGCTGACATTTGATTATGTTTATGTGTTTCCTTGCTGGCAATTCAAGTGTATTTCCTGTTGGCTTTTCTCTCTCTTTCTGTCAAATGCCACATGTGCCTTACAGAGAAGCATTTACAGGGAAAGAGCAGCTCTCACAGATCTGTATTTCCTGTCCATACTCTCTCTCTCTCTCCCTCTCTCACACACACACACACACACACACACATTCTTAACCTAGCATTCTTTCAATCGACTTTGCTTGTGCTTCTTTTTTGTGTTTCTTTCCAATCAAAACTGTCACACTCACAGAAGAACATAGATAAATAAGAGTACAGACGGGCATCTACTGAAATTTGAAATAAATGTAAAAAAATTAAAAAGCTGCAATTAGCTTATTTCGTTTGAGCAATAAAAACACAAATTATGAGCAATATCATCTTTAACATAACAACGTGTTTATTTCTTTGTGTGTTTTGTTTTTGTGTGTGTAGTTCCGGCTAGTTGTTAAAACTGCTCTGAAAGTGTTGCTGGTTTTTGTGGAATACACTGAGTCCAACGCACCTCTCCTCATCCAGGCCGTCAACACTGTGGACACTAAGCAAGGTAACATGAAACAACACATACATCAACAACACACTCAACAATGCACACATCAGTTTTTCAGTTGAAAGATTGCCTAGTTTAATTGATTCACAATGCATCTTGCAACTTCAAAAAAACAAAACCAATGTCCATTAAAAAATTCATGCTGGTTGCATTTTTGTTAACAGTACAAAAAAGCTCCATAATTTCATTGGACGACCCCTTATTTGTTTCAGAGCAGTCTGTAAGAATTTTAGCTTTTATCTTAATGCTCAGAATTAACTTACATACCTGTATTATTTTCACCTATGTGTAATACTGTATATGTAGTGCCCTCCTTAAAAATTCTGTTTGTTAAGGAGTCAATACATCTTTTATGATTAAAAGATGAATGCGAGGCAAATGTACAGAATGTCACTTTTCTTTTACATTTTTCACTGCTTTTTTATCAGAGTAAGAGTCATTTTGGCGTATGTGTTGTCGTCAAATGCAGAACTTAGACTGCATAAAAAATGGACAGAATTGACACTACAATCTTTGCTTTCAATGTGTGAATAAATAATGCAATAGGACACATTTGATCACTTTTTGTAAAACACAATTGTAAGGCAATTGTCCCAATACTTGGGCTCGTATTAGATAAAGGGATAAAACATTTTTGTTTGAAACACAAATTGATGAAACAAAACATTTATGTGTTAAAACAGCCAAATAACATAATGTGACATTCTGTACTTTTCACTTATATTCATTTTTCAGTAATAGATCGTTCAAGATTTGTTGACTCCAGAGCAGACAGAGCAATTTTTCTTTACTGTTCCCATTACTTATGGAGGTCACTGTATTTAGAAGTATAAAGGGGAATTATACAAATCTAATGACATGAAGCCACACTGTGTCTCTGGAAATCCATTTTCCACTGTGTATTCCAATGTCTGAGTATCCAGTCACTGTGTGTGCGTCTGAGCCGAGTACAGGCCCAGATCCTGTTGGCTGTTACCTCTTGTTGGAGGCATTTCAGACCTCTGTGCTCAGTGTGTGTGATTGAGAAGGACTTTAAGTCTCTCCTGTGGTGGAGTTTCTGCAGCTCAGAACTCAAAAATAAAGACAGTTTGACAGTATGTGCTCAGTGACTCGTCTTTGGCTCTTTTGATTGGCTGTTTGTTGGATGTTCAGAGAGTTAACTGCTTGTATGATCGACTCTACAGAAACTGGGATGGCCAGAAGCATAAATCAAAATTATCAGACTGAGCTCATGGAAAAAAGGTGTTGATAGGACCAGAGCTTCAGTGAAAGAGCTCTTCTTTAATACTGTTACATAAGAGAAGAGAAACTGTCTCTGGTCTGCTAGTTAGAGAAAGACAGACTGGCAGATGCATCAGAACTCCTGCTATTAATCTACATGACAGATAATTTCTTCCCAAACAAACATTGCTCATTTATCTGGACCTGCCTCATATTACAAGATTTACTTATTCAAATATCAAAAACTGTCAGAACTGTTAAATCCAAATTGATTTATGCACGTTAGTGCTGGTTTACAGCCATGGTGTTTACCAGCAAAAACGTCTGGGCAACCAGCATGTCCTTTCTAATGAAGCTGGTTAACCAAGGTGGGTTTGCTGGTTTATTTAAGATGGAGACACTAGCATGCAGGCAGTGACGAATTTGAATTTGAAAGGTTTAAATTATGATGACATGTAGGATCTCTTTTTGAATGTGCGCATTCAGGATGTAAGCCCTGGTCTAACACCATGGAAATCCTGGATGAGAAGGATGGAATGGACACAGAACTGCTGGTGTATGCTATGACCCTCATAAACAAGGTATCTGGATAGTATTCTCTACACATTATCAGCTTTTATACTGAGGAATGTAAAGATTACATGTTGTTGCAATATTATATGTAATTGTTACTGCATATTGATGTTTTTTCTTGTATATCTGTTATCCAGACATTGGCCGGTCTTCCTGACCAGGACTCGTTCTATGATGTTGTTGACAGTTTAGAGGAACAAGGGATGGAGGCCGTGGCCCAGAGGCACCTCAGCAGGAAGGGCACAGACCTGGACCTGGTGGAGCAGTTGAACATCTATGATGTTAGTAATTACTCAGCATGCCTTAGATTTTAGACAATACCTTGATGTTCCTGTTCAAATGATATGACACCTGTATACTAAAATGTGATAAAGAATATTGATGTGGTATTTGTTTTTTTTAATAAAAAGACAACTCTTCGTCATGAGGATGGTGATGATGAAGCTCAGCCTACTCCATCTGGACATAAAAGCCGCCGCCGGGCCAGTGTGGGGGGCACGCCTGAGAGGCGGGGTTTAGAACGGCGACGTAGCCGAAGACACTCATTCCAAAATGGGAAAGGCCACACCTCCGCTCCTACCTCTCCCTGCCACAGCCACACCCCCAACATCCTGCCCTTTAATGGCCAGAGGATAGAGAATATAAATGAAAGGTAAGAAGACAGAATGAAAAAGAGGAAGAGACAGAGGTTGGCATTAGTTATGTAATTACTTTGATTTATGGTGAAAAGTTTTTGAATTTAGAACATAGAACCTGAGGTGCCTTATTTAATTTCATTTGCAGATGCACAATTGAAAGTGTCAACCCTACACTGTTTTTTTGTCCCTCTGAGCACGTACATTTCAGGCATAAAACACTATATGTATAGTTCATGTACTGATGGAAGCAGTTTTGTATTAGGTGTTCTATCACATTACCTTTGACATGAGAGTTTTTAAGTTCCTAAAAGAAGATGGAGAATTTAATAATACTCTCGGAGGGAGAGATGGAGAGCGCTTGCTATTGCACAGACATTCGTATTAATCATGTACACACATGGGACCCTGTAAGAGGAGAAAATAGGAAGTTACTGAAATATGGAGGTATGAGCCATACATGTTTCTCAGGGCTGTAGCACTGCATGAGGTACTAGGTTCTGTCCTTTTATATTCCTTTAATCATATGACTTAATCTACATTCTGTGGTTGTCGGAAGGAACAAAGGTGAGTTAGATATCCATGGGTATCACACTAATGTATCAGCCACCAAAAAAAGCCTCATATGATTTTTCATTTTTGAGACACTGATCTATCGAGTCAGTCATCAGGGAGGGCAAAAGCTCCCCAGGGTCAGGGTCAGGTAAGGCGGCAGGGAGCGAACAGGCCGTCTGCTTCTTTTTAGAGGAAAGCTGGAGAATGTGGAGGTATTCTGTGTCTCTCAAGCGGATCATCCCAAAGTTGATATTGAGTTACAGTGCCCTGGAAAACCTACTCCCCAATGTATGGGATTCACCTTCCATTTGATTAATTAGAACCACTATGAATCTTGTAGGCAAATTTTCAACTCCCATTGAGATCATCAGTGTTGTTGTACCATAAAATCCAAAACATTTGTCTAAGACAATTGTAATGCAACCTTTGCAAGTAGAACAGAAATAGATGTTCCTGTGCATGTTCTATTGATCATGGCAGTGTTATTTCATCAAATGAAATTAGCTCCTTTAAAGAGCTAATTTAGGTACCTGGACTGCATTCTCAGTAAAGTATGCAAGATCGTGCACTGTGCATGCAGCAATACATTTTGCAGCTGTGTTTGCAGCTGCCCATACCTTCATAATTTTCATATGTCCTATAGTGAATTGGGTATTAAAACAAAAGAAAATAAAGCTCCAGCGGAGCTTAGAAAAATGTAGGTTTCCTAGACCTACTCTGGGATTTTAATGCTATCCTAATCCATCAAATATCAGTGTCTATCAAAACTTTAACATTGGTGCATCCCTGCAGTAAACTGTAATGTTAGGTACAATGAATTTGTTGCTGCTGTATGCCTGCATCAAATAATTGCCAACACTGTAAGATGTATGATGTCCCAGACAAAGAGATACTCTTATCCTTTTGTGGAGCTGTTCAGACAACTTCTGCTTTTGATTAATGATTACAGGATCTTCTGTTGGTTGGTTGACAGATAGTTGAAATCGTCTCAGTCAGTAATCTGATCCTGTTGTCTGTGAGTTAACCCACCACAGGAAATTAGAAGGACCTTTGAAGTGCAGTGTTTTTCAGATTAGTAATAAATACCAGCCTACTGGGAAACAAAGAGAGAGAAAGAGAGAGACCCTTGAGGAGTGAGGCCCAGGTCCTCTTTCTCCTGAATAGAAAGGTCTTCATTTTTTGTTGTATTACCTGTTGGGTAACTCAGTGGATCTCAACTAGTGGGTCACAACCTAAAAATGGGTAACAGGTTTTAGCAGAGCTTCAATGGGTGCCTCACACCCCACAATTTAGGTTTTAATTTTAAGGTTTTAATCTTAAGTAATAATCTTAATCTAGTAAGAAAAAAGTAAAAGTAATATATATGTTGCTTTAATGAAATATTATATTAAAAATAGTTTTAACTAATTAAACAAATATGTGATCAGCAGTTTCTGTTTTTTCTCATTTTTCCCCCTTAGCTGTTTGATATACATTTTAAACAATTTCCTGACTTTTGTTTTAATCCAAAACTGTCTTCTGGCACCCACATGCTGTAAAGGCAAGCCCTGCCCCCCAATTGCAGGACTGTTCTTATAGGGTTACAGACAAAAGCAATAAGTAATGCAAACAACTATTTAGCAGAATGTTATCACTATTTAGTCTTGCAAGGTTTTTTGATCCTGTTGATGGTAAAGGCTGTTTCCATTGTTTAAATATTTGACAGTGTTCTGTCATTTGGTAGAAGGTACTCAGATTATGCATATGCTACATTAAACTAACGGACATCTGTGCAGTAACATGTCTTGTTGTGCATAAGTTGTACATGTCTTGAGCCCAACAAGTGTGTGTGAAATGGTGTGTCAATGTGTTTCCTTCACATTGTGTTGTGTACATTATGTCATCATGTAATGAACAACAATTATTAATAAGATTACTTTCTTCTGTAAAACTGCTTAAATGTTATGTGTTGTAATTTCCTTATGTCATTTGGTCTGTAATGCGGTAAACCTTCTTGATCTTCTCCCTTCCTTTCTGCTTTTTCTTTGGTTTTATCTTTGGGCTCATCCTTCCTTATAACCCTCAATCCCTCCTTGTCACCACAGAGAGGAGGAAGAGGAGAAGGATGTGGAACTTCAGAAAACAGGACTCTGTAGACAGGCATCTGAAAGGTATTTCAGTAGGCCAGGATTTCAGGGTATAGAGTTTAAGAGCTAGAAACCTGATTCTAGATCCTCTTCCATTTCTGATTCTATCTCCTCCCTGACTTTATTAACAGCAAGTTCTTCTTTCCCAACATCTCATGGTGTTCCCATCATTTACTAGACCTTCTGCTGTTATTCTGTTTGTAGCTGGATGGCATCAACCATAAAGGAAGCTTCTAGCTTGTGTTTGCCTTTTAAGTGCATGGTCAACTTCATTCCAAATGCTGCTGACTCAGACAGTGGGGAAAACCACAGGGGCAAGTCTGGGAAGAGGGTTGTCCGCAAGGCCCCGGAGTCCTCCCCTCCCCTGACCCCTGATTTCGGCCCCTCGATATCAGCCAGATTGTCTTCTTGGGCCTCTGTGAGGTCCTTGGGGGCCCTCCCATCCCAGGGTTCCTCTGTCACCTCCTCAGCCTCCACCTCCCCGAGTGAGGACCCCTCATCCCCTGTCCACCCTCTCCTTTCTTCCTCCCTTCTCTCTACTTGCCCGATGGATTCGGATGAGGTAGCTTCGGGCACACCACAGGGCCAGATGGGCCGATACCCAGACAAGCACTGCAGGTAGTGCAGATAGACACAGTAGATCCTTGCCACTCACAGAACGCCATGCATGTACACATAGCGGCTCTCTTCCAAACCCGAGAAAACTGCCTAGCTAAACAGCACTGTGCTTAAAGCAATTTCAAAATACATGTGAATTAGGTTAAAACATAGGTCCATCTAATTACAGAAGTACTACTTTAACCAATATTTGTGAAAGATATATATATATTTTGTGCATAAGTCATTAGTTTTGCAACATGCTAAGGCCAGAATATATTGCAATTGACAGGTTACTTGAGGAGCACTGTGTGTGTGGCATTCAGTCATGATGTTTCAATTTGAATTAGGATGCCACCTTAGAAGGTATCTATGTAGCTAGTAGGGTTTAGAATAGAGCCATTCAAGGCAAAGAAAGACTTTTATACCAATACAGGTCAAGAAATGAGATCCCTGAGAGATGAGCCCATGTCTATTTTGATTTTGACTCAGGTCTCACAAACACTGTGACCCACAGTATTTAAATAATGTGACAGTCACAGTATTTAAGGAACTTTAATCATCTAAAGGAAAGGAGTATAGCATGGGATTCGCTTGATCTCTGGATCTCCTGTGAATGGCGAGGATTTATTGTTTTGCCCGTTCTATCAAGCCCACCTTATAAAACCAGATAGACCCACACCTTGTGGATCATCACCTTCTCCTTTTGTGTGCACTTTAAAGAGAACCTTTAGAACTTCCTGTATCCTCCAAATCCCACATGCACCCTCGCAAAGCGCTACACTCGCTGCGTCTTAACTTATGGTCATGTGCAATATGTGGCTTAACCTGTCTTGTATATCAAAACCTCACACCAATAAAAAGTAGTAATGGATACCAGTATGGTCATAGCTTTGTAAATCTTGATCATCGGTGGGTTTTACGTTGCTTATTTAATATTTGATGGAATGCAAAAATACAGAGTGTTTTAGAAAATAAAGTCTATATAACTTTTATTGACATTTACAACTCTGCGTTTCAATAGTGCATTTTACCACTACAAAGCCAAGAGAAGCCTGTAAATTAAGTCGCATATAAAAGCGCAATTGTATTTCATTCTGGACAGTGCCTGTTGGATCCACGTTTCATGAGAAGAAAGCTGAAATGCTTTGTGATGTCTCATGCATGTTTGCCTGACATTGATGGTATGGCAGCTTGGGGAACCCATCTGGATTATAAAGTGGATCAAAGGCAGCTCTTCTTACATAGAGACTCTTCATATGCGGTTTTAATGTGCTTTACATTTGAATGATCCAATTACACAGTCTAAGGCTAAGACAGAATGCTAAGTGACTAGCGATTAGTTAGACTGATGATGTCACAGAGCAATGCAATGCCACAAGATAATTAAAAGGTTAATGTCATGCTTTGTGACATGGCCATACTCTTTCAAGACCCCATGAAATCAAAATTAGGCTTCTGTGGCTTTTCTTTTGTCTTTATGTATATGCTAGTGTACCACTAAAAGTTGACAAAAGAACCTAACTTACAATGTACATTTATGGTTTTTCTCCTCCTGTTGTTATTAACGTCGTTTTGTAACGTTAAAAACCATTCTACTGACGTTACTGTAAGAAGATTTTGTAATTTGTAATTAAACTTTGAGGGAACTTAGCCAACATGAGAATGTAAGCCAACAATTTGAGAACATTCTCTGTTAGCCGGGATGTCACATTTCTGTGCAAAGAAGTCTCGTTCTTTCAGAGGAGGTATGTTCAAGCCAGGAAAATGCTCAAATCATTCTTCAACAGGACATTCAGACATTAACACAGGAAAGAGAAGTGTGCACATCAAACCATTTCATGGGGTCTTTAAAATAATACTTCAGCTGGTATTCATTGAACTGAAATTGCTTTGATTCACTTTTTGTCTGTATTTGTCAATGTTCTTGTGTCCCTCTGTCCTCTGTTTCTCTGTTCAGTCAGACTGATTTTGGTCTGTTACTAATATCTAATCTTCTCATGTTCTGTCTCTTCTGTGCAGTCTTTCAGATGTTAGATATTCAAACGCATCATGCAGTTCTTTTGGGAGGTAAGAGATCTGCCTAAGTTCAGACAATGGGTTGGACAGCAAGGTCTTTTGTGAGCTCCAATGCTAAATTTAAAAGTAAAATTACATTAGCTCTGTGGCTTAGCAGTAAGCATGTATGCTGTAAGATGTGGTCTTCCACTGTTTCCTCCACTTTTCATTATTGTCCTGATTCTGGTAGACTGCCACTCAAGTCAAGCTTTCAAGCGCTTAAAGCTTTTGAAATGGTGATTGGTACAGTAATGTGACAGTGTTATTTTCAGTTTCTTTCAGTCAAAGTTAAACACCATATTACAAGTGTTACAACAAGTGGAGTTTATTGTCATTTCAGCCATATACAAGTACACAGTGAAACGAGACAACGTTTCTCCAGAAACATGGTACTTCGTAAGACAAACACTAAACAAACACTAAACATCACAGACATGCAGGGCTACATAAATTAAACAGTATATACATAAAGTGCACAAGTGCAAAAACGAGTGCAGACAGCACAAGACATTTGACTGATTTGTAAACATTTAAGTGTGAACGTTACAATGTATATTTTTGACAGCCAGAATGTAAACAGTAAAACGGTAAAACAGATTGTAAACAGTGTAAACATTTGTATATTTTGGAAACCAAATGTGCAAAGTGACTTAGTGC
>JAZGTI010013630.1:0-14720 GCA_036877585.1 Botia kubotai
TAGAGAACTCACCCAAACTTTCCCAGAGTAAATTTCTTCACTTCTGCCAAACTTCTGATCCTCCTGCAGCTTCTCTATATTGTGACACAGCATCCTGACCACAACAGTGTTCTCCTTGTTGTCCTCTGGATCTTCCACTTTCTCTTTCTGAGGTCCATCTCTGATTTTCTTTTTCTCCATGGCCTGCTTGACTTTCTCCCTGACTTCTTTAGGAGAAACAATCTTTGAAAGTCTCCCGTACGTTAAGGCCGACTGCCCAGGATTCCAGTTTACTTGTTCTTGCAGGTCCCATGGTAGTATATGTACATCTCCATAACATGGGCCAAGATGGTTGATAGATCTAGGTGGGGTTCCACATGTCCTGAGGATACAGTCTTTCAGTATGGTGGGAATGGTGGGAATGGCAAGATTCTCCTTTGCAGGATCACGTCGTCTTGCGAACAGATATCCCATCAGGCTTTTCAGGTCAGCTATGCCGCCCCATTGGCCCTCATTCTGACTCCGGTTAAACTCCACGTCATCTCGGAAGGTTTCCTGATGGACGCTGGAGGCTATGGAGGACGAAGTGGAGGTAGGTGTGGGGTCAACATTCTGCTGTTTTGGTAGATGCTGGTTTGTCTCCGTGGGGTGAGTATGGAGAAGCTGTTCACCTCCTGGATGTAGTTTTGGGGAGACAACGAGCTCAGTGAACTGCTCCAGTCGGCCATATGGTACAGAGGGAGACAGGGATGCTGTGACACAAAGAATCATTGACGTTAAATGACAGTTCATACTGTATGAAGAACTGTACTTTTTTAAAATAAGACTCGCTGACCTATTCTAATGTAGATGACAGTGTGTTGATCCACCCACACGGGGAACACACACCCACTGTAGACCACTCGAATCTGATCCATGAGTCGCTGTTCCAGAGACACGCTGTGGAGCTCCTGGAAATAAGCTCTATGATGTTAGATAAACCTTTTATGTCTGTATGTTTATGATATATAACTATGATCTATATACTGTTTCTTTCGATGCTAAAGGACACATATAATTTGTGTGAATATATCAGAATTAAAGTATTTATCACAGTATTGATGACTATATAAACGTGCCATGCATATTTTGGTCTAATAATGGCACTTCGGTTAACCCCTACTAACTAATGCACTTACTGTCGTTAACTTACCAGTATCTCCCAATCATCTGAAGACAGAGGCTCTACAAACACCTGCTGCACGGACTGCACCTGATGACATGGTCGCAAGAACCCCTGCAATACATCACATTCATCAAACCACTCCAGTGTGTAAATAAACATGCTTTAATGTCTGTAATGACCAATAAACTTTACCTGCTCTCCCTCTGTGAGTCCAAGCTTTTCTCCCAGCTGTCTGCTGATCTCAACTCTATCATCTGGACCTGACGACTGTCTGGACCTGATCCAACTGAGGAACACGGGCGCCGAAACCCCCCATGACAGCTCCAGGATCTGGTTCTGACAACATCGGTAATGACAACAATTGGCATTAGACTCTCACAACTTTTGCAATGATGACAGATAAACATATAGTACAGTGGTGGATTATTGCACGTAACAGTAAGCGGCTAGCTGACACACCTCGTGAAGACAGAGATGAGTGGCGAAGTTAGATGACAGGTGAAGGAAGCAGTTCTTCGAGTTGTTAAAGACCACCGTGACAGGTTGTAATCCCTGGCTCCCCAACATTGTCTGCGAGGCTAATAAAACCTCGCTATTCCTACAAGATGATTTCCTATCTAAATTAATGTATCGTATTAAAGAGCCATCATGCTAGAACTGTCTCCACGAATTACAACGCAGACATTATAAGTACATCGAGTACGTCGATTTGTGATAAGCGCTGTTTGAGCGAACATTATCGATTAGTTAGGCCTTAGGTCTTTAAACGCATATGAATTTGACCAGAAACGCGGACGCAGTAATTAAATAAAACACCACACATTTCGGTAAGATACTGTATATTCATATTTTACATTTTTTGTATAACTACAAATAATGTTTCTAGGCATCACAATGACAAATAATGACTTTTACTTTGAAAGGCTGAGTTGCCGTATGATCTCGCGAAACTTTTCGGGATTTCTGTGTCCCTATTGATTCCATGCGTCTTTCCAGCATATCAATTCCGCTGATAGCCGATTGATTTTTATGAGGTGAATCCACAATTTAGGGCTTGCACGGGAATAAATAAAACCAATGGCAACAAATAATGCATTTACTGTGTAGGTCAATTTTTTAGCAAAACTGCTCTGAATATTAAGTTAATTTGAACATGGAGGAAGTGGAGACAGCAGAGGAGCTGTTAGCCAAGCAGCATCGCAAGGAAAAGAAAGACCTGCAGGGTAAGACAACATCATGCAACAACTCACTCTGATTAACTTTAAAACAACACGAGATGCGGTATATGCCATTGTGTGCGTGTTGGTAAGCAAGACACAACATTTGCTATTGTAAATCAAGTAGTATTTTTTGTTCTATAGCAAAAATACAAAGTATGAAAAATGCCGTGCCCAAAAATGACAAGAAGAGAAAGAAACAGCTGACTGAAGACATTGCCAAATTAGAGGCCGAACTCAGTCAAAAACACGAAAACGAGCTCAGACAACTTAAGATCACTTCCTCGGTATGTGACATATTATCCTATTGCTAGATATTAAAATGTCATATAATCCTATATTGCCCTATAACCCTTATTGTTTACGTTATAATCAACAATATACATTTACAGTAGTGATTTACAGTGTTTGAAAAGTTGGCAGCCCAATCACTGATTTTATTAATTGTTTAAAAGGTGGAAGAGGTTTCAAATGCGTTGGATTCTGTAAATTTGGAGAATAAAGAGGAAGGGATAGATGCCAAACAAACACGGACATCTAAAGCCCAAAAGAGACGGGTGAGTTAAGCTGGCAATACTCAAAATAACAGAAAAGGTAATTGCCGGGAAACGTTTTGTTTAATAAACGCAAGCAGTGATATTTGCAGGATTTATTCTATCACCTGACTATTCTATACAAAATTGTATTTTTTTAATATACTCACGTTTTTTTCCCAGCATATGAGTGCGTTTTCTGTTTGCAGGATAAAAAAGCTGCTTTAGAGAAAGAGCGCAAGACACGGATCGCTGAAGCGGAGGTGGAGAATCTCACTGGCTCTCGTCATCAGGAGGGTCTGAAGCTGAGACAGAAGCTGGCAGAGAGGCACCTGCAGATCAAAGAGATCTCCTCTGATGGACACTGCATGTATCGCGCTGTGGAGGATCAGCTGATGGTGCGAGGCTACGCTCTCAGCCTCAAAGATCTCCGGGGTCAAACAGCTCAGTACATGAGAAGCCACGCAGATGATTTCCTTCCTTTCCTCACCGACCCCAATACGGGAGACATGTACAATGAAGGTGAAAGTCTGGTCCATTTCATTCATTTATATAATAAATACATTTTAGATTTAGATTAAAAGCATTTATTCACGCCACAAATTACAGTTGAAAGCTTTAGAAAAGGGTTTAAAGATCATGAGAAACTATTTAAGTATGTCCAGACCTTTGGTTGTTTATGTATTGTATCTTTTATTCATTAGTTAATTGATTTATTCTTTTATTTACTAGATGGGTTTGAGAAGTACTGTAATGATGTTGCAGAGACCGCTGCTTGGGGTGGACAGTTAGAGGTAAGAATACCTTTATAAGAGTTTGTAGTTAAAAACAAATGTCTAAAACCACCTTTTTCTTCCTTATTTTTAAAAATATTAATTAAAAATGTATTTGTTTTCATGTCCTCCATGACAGTTAAAAGCCCTTTCACAGGTCCTCCAGCTGCCAATAGAAGTCATCCAGTCAGAGTCTCCTTCTATAATTGTTGGTGAACAATTTGACAAGCCACCAATAACACTCATGTAAGTGCCTGCTGTTCATCATATAATGAAGACAAGTGCATTTCAAACTGCTGTACTTAACTGGTATTTTTCTCTGTCTCTTTCAGTTATATGCGACATGCATATGGACTTGGTGAGCACTACAACTCTGCAGAACCCCTCAAAGATTTATCAAATGAGGAAGAGGGCTGATCCAAAGCGTGACACATTAATATATGCATCTGTGCATAATTAACCTGTAGTAATGGACCTTCTGGAGTGTGATTCATTGTGCTAGGTGCAGCTAAAGCTTGCTCACTCAGGATACTCATAGGAGATGCTGAAGTAACACAAGGCAGTAACCGGTTGCAATAGACATGTCCATAAATTGCCAATGCTATTCATAATTATGTTGAATTGTATGCGCATTGTGTTGTTTATGGGAAACTGCATTCCAGCTACATAATTTGCCATGTAAGGTGCTGGATCATGTAAGATGCAAAATGGTAAATAAAGATAACTTTTTATTAAAGACAAGTGTAGTTCTCTCAGTCTTAGTAGGGTCTCGTGGAGGCTGGTATTTTGGCACTTATGTTGGACCACCAGGTGGCGCCATCGGCTTCGATCAATACTGACCGAGTATTTGTATTGCATCTCAATGGAAATATGAAGGTTGCAGAAGTCAAATGGCATACGATTTAGTCAGACAAATTTAAAACAAACGCGAAATCTCGAATTTTGTGCTCTAAAATTGATCTGTGTCATATTTCTTACATATTTTTTAAAATAAAATATGGAGCGTTTTTATGTAATACCTCATGTTTGCATATAGGTTTATTTTAAATAGTTTTTCCTACCACCATATTTTGTATTCTGTGCTTATTGTTTGCAGCTTTTAATTTCAGTAAAGAAATTGTATTATTTTTCAGTTAACAGTTTAGTTCCATTTACACTGATGGAGTCCATTCAGGAGAAAGAAATCCTTTCATTAAAGGTAACAGGAAAAATTGCTAACCCTTTTGTACCTGTAGTTATCCTGCCCAAATCCTATTGTTGTCTAATGTATGTTCCAGTTTACAGTACTTTTGGAGTTGTTGTTTGTAACTACACCGTAAAATGGTTTGCTGCCTGAAATGTTAGTCAAAATGATAATGATAATAATGACCGACAATGATCATTCTTTTAAATCTCTGTTTATTACCAAGAATGAGTATTTGATGTTTATGCAGTACACCAGCAGATGGCAACATTTTATCACTGGCTTTCATTGTTCTGGCTGTGAGCTGCATATCTGTTAAAGTGAATCATTTTGGTAGTGTTATTGCATAAATCTTACAATACTGCATGTCAGTGTGCCTGTGGATTAGAGTATGTTAATCATAGCTCTGCTTTTTATCAGAATCTTGCCATTCCATCACATCAAAAGCTTATTATTGCTTCAATGAAACGAGACAGTTTATTTTAATAATCTTTAAGAGTTCTGTAACAGGTTGATGTTATACAGAATTTCTTGTAGAAGTCATTTTAAATGCAGTCTGGTTTACTGTGCCACAGGCTGTGCTCACTTTTGATACATTTTCCATTTGCATGTTCTCTTTTTTTAATCATCTTTCTATAGTCTGGTTTTATTTGCCAGTGTAATTCACCACAATGAATGCATTCCATACCTACTCTCTGTTTGGGCCAATGGCATCTGTTCTAACCTGAGAAAAAACTTCATCTCTCCAAATTAATTTCATATGCAAGCCTCCTGAGCTCAGAGCCGAGTCTACCAAGTTGGGCCTGATGAATAATGCAGCAGGTTTAATTGCAAAGCCGGAAACTAATGACTTTGGACTGGTTAACAGCAGGGGAACCATACATCTCTGCAAACTGAATGAAAAATCAGTTCAAAAAAAAAAAGGAGGGGGGGCTGCTAATTGATGAATAATTAAAGCCTGAGCTACAGGGCATAATTGTGACATTTTGTTTCAATCAATTTAGAAGTGTGGGGAAAAGTGCACTTAGGAAACTAATGGTGACTGCGAATGTCCACTGAAAAAAGCTCTGAGTTTCAGTCATTTATTATACAGCCCTCAGTCAAGCGCCATTATTCTGCAGCGGTCCCCTCAGTTTCCAAGTGATTGTGCGCTTGGCGGTCGTTAACGCACCTCGCGAGTATGCATGGGCATGCTGTGAAAGGAGGACAGAGAAGAAACAAGTGTGAGGTATTTGTATTACTTTGAGATAACAAAAAACAAGATGTCGTCAGGACCACTGTGCTGCTTGGTCACAATTAAACTGCATTGTTCATACCTCAGTACCAACTACCGAAAAGAAAAATAGTTCTTTATTAACTTAATTGAAACAGTTCTGAATATTTGAATGAATATTTGTTGAGGATTTGAGTAAAAAAAGACATCTTGTTAAACTCCCAAAGAGCAACATATTTTATTATATCACAATGAAAAATGTGTTTTGTTGTTCTCGTAGATGTAAATTGATGCGAAGTCCTTGTTTTGTCTTCTGTATCATCTTACGCTTTGTATTACTCTAATGGTTTGTATTGTCTTAGAAAACTATATAAAACGTGTTTTTGTCAGTTTGTAATAAAATGATAAATAGAAGCTAGGAGGTTTTCTTGAATGCCTAATCATGTGAATTTGTTTGTGTGTGTTAAGGGCTGTTATTCTTTGTGCGTCTGAAACAGCCGTTGTGGCAGAGCCCAGTGGCAGCCATTATTCAGAGCACTGGAAAGAACTGGCGCACCAGTCCTCACCATGTTTGTAGCTGCATTGTGAATGCCTGAGGACAGCTTTGAGGCTACCAGACCAGAGTTTACCACATGATCTCTGGCCTTTGAGTTACAAGCAGATCACTGCTCCATTTTAAAGCGGGAGAGAGCATCTGATGAAACATGCATTATTCCAGAGAGCAGATGTTGGGGTCCTGGAGCAGCAGGAGCGCCTCGGGCCCTGTCTGGTGTCAGCGCGCGTGTGTTTGTGGATGTGTGTAAGTGCCTCGCCTCTGTCAGACCACTTTGTTAAAACGGTGCAGCCTCGCCGTTGTTTTTGCTAACCTCGTTTCACGAAAACAGTCACGCAAACACAAGCTGTTTGAATGCTATAGGTGACCGTTCGTGTCGCCTGAATGAAAAGAGCCTCGTTTGATTGACGTTAATAGAAATTAGGAATATCTGTCTGAGGAAAATATCACACAGTGGGAGACATTCGGAGAGCACTGACAGCATTCCGCCTGTACACTCTGAGCATGTATGCCATATGTTAATTAGGGAGTCTACGCTGATATAATTACTGCAAGGAAATATTGCCTATGGTGAGGATATCTCCCTGCTAGCTCATGGGGAACGTAAAGGAAGATAAAGTAGGTGTGCATAAATTTTAATTTACTGGGTTTGAAACGGGAAGAGTAACGTTGGCAAATTCACTCAGGATGATCAATTGGAACGCCGGAGTTTTATTACATTATCCTTTGTCAGGCTATTTAAGATGATCAGGCCCTCGCATACAAACCAGAATGCTTCAGTTGATGTTTGTTATAGATAAAATCTCTTTGATTGTGTTTAGTTTGATGTTACTGAGCTGCAAGTTACTAAACAGCTGGTATTAGATGATTCTATCGTTATTTCTATCGTATATTATGATGCTTTCCTGTAGCTCAGTGGTTAGCGCATGGCGTTAACAACGCCAAGGTCATGGGTTCGATCATGGGTACTCAGAAACAATGTGTAGTATAATGCAATGTAAGTCGCTTTGGATAGAAGCGTCTGCCAAATGCATAAACGTAAATGTGTTTCAGGCTCACATGAAGTGTTTATAAGACACCACCCAGTGAGATTTATTGTCACGGTGGACTTGAGATCAGCCAAACGAGGTTTCATCGCGCCATATTGCTTTCATAATCTCTAACGCTTGTGTAGATGAAATGAGATTGCTTTGATTGTGCTTTTGCCCGAAGCGACCCCGCTCATCTCTGTCTCACAAGTCCGTGTTTATACTGAACGTTCTTGAGCGCTGGTGTGAGTATTTGACCCTGTTTAATTGCAGAATTGTGCTTTTAAAGTGTGGAAAGAGATTTATATATATTCAGTGTTGATATAGAGACTATATATTTGTATATGCTATATGTCTAGACAAATACTAAACAAAGTTTCTGATGGTATGGTAAGCATGCCAGAACATAATGCAATAAGTGCTCCTATGAGACAGTTACCGAGGAATATTTAATGACCTTTAGATGGTAATCTAGATACAAGTTGAATCCTTACTCATTTCAAGCATTTGGGCTACTGTAAGAGTTTATCATGTCTCTCTTGCCAAATCTAGGTTGTTTTGAACATTTGTTTATATCCCAATGTTATCTTAGTATTTTAGAGGATTTTTGAAGATGCTGTCCTCCAATTAGTCAAATTTCTAGCCCACATCTTTAAATATGGCTTGTGTGGGTCGATTCTGAGACCTGCTGTCTTCTGAGTTCAAGTATTGAAATTAGCATCATTGATTGGTGTATTGGCCTGCTTGTGAGGAGAAAAACAGCTACTCAATACCATGCAGCGAACAACTGTCAGGCTAAGACGAGCACTCTCCAATCAGGAAAATCTATTGTCTCACATCTTATGCTGAATGAGGGATCTCCTATTGAGCTGTTGGCATGGCACCAGCACATTGTCAACATGATGGTTGCACAATCAATCTGTCACGTTCTGTCTGTGTGCCACTAGGTGGCACTGTGTCTCTCTGGTAAACGCGCCAATAATATGGAGCTCTGAATTTAAAAGCATTAAAGTGCAGCCTGCAAAAAGCATCTATGAAGATGAGAATACCATACATTAAACAAAATGTCTGAATAAGTCTGGAGATATTCCAAAATGTAACCAGAAAAATATGATTAATCAGGAGCACAGGGCTATACGTCTTGATTTTTGTTTTGATTTTGCACAAAAAGACTTTAATTAATGGTCTGTCTGAGAACCAAGCTCTGCAGACAGTAGCATTTTAATTTAATATTTTCTCCATAACTGCATCCAAGCCAGAAATCAATGCTCAAAACAGAAGGCCATCCAATTTTTCATAATATTCAGCACCACTTTCTGGTATGCTTGGTGTATTTTCTTCCATTAGAAATCAAAGGAAATAAAGGAAAACAAGCACAGGGTGCATTCAGAGGCATCCAAGCCCTGCAGAGAAAGCTGGATAAATGTAAGCCTTTGTTTTTCTGTGTCTCAGCTCAGAACAAATGAGAATAAGTGTTAGTGAGGCTTTGAGGGGAAGATGAGTCTATACCATCATTGGCCCTCCACTCATTACCGAAGCGCACAGAGCAGCACCGAAAAGCCCCTCGTCTGTGGCAGTTTTGGGTCATTCCTTTTTCAAAGTGTAAAACACCTCATGTTATTAAGAGCAAGAAAACAGAAGAAGCAAAAACTTCAAAGAACAAATAAGCTTTAATCTTGTTTTGTGTTCTTTGAGACTTTTTTTGTAGTCACAATAATGGCTGCAGGCTTATCCATAGGGAATAACATAGCTGGGCCTTTTTCCTACTTTTGATAGACATTGTTTTTTCCAAAAGTTGGTTTTTCTAGTTTTGTAATTTAAGACACTACAGTAGAATCACTGAAGCAAACAATCCAGCTGAATCCTTTGAATATGAAGAGGATATAAAAGGTCAGCACACTTTATAAGACTCAAGATGCAAACATAAACCAAAACGAATGTTTCTCTAATGAATGTTTTTTTTTCTTTTGAATTCCCGCTTTTTGCTCCAATGGCAAAAAGAAATGACTGTTGCATTTCCACAACTTACCAAAAAATAGGGAATGATAAATTACTGCAGTCAGAGAAGAGAAAAATATTACATTTACAGTCACTCCCTCAGCAGCTCTGTTACAAACCCCATCACAGCAGTATTAACTGTTTTTTTGTAACAAGTTATATAAAATGTAAATTATATATTTTAAATGAAAACGTAAAGCACTTTGGCTGACTTATTAGTTAACTATGCAATTTCCACAACAGTCCATTTCCACAAAAAGGTCCATTTCCACAAAAAGGTCCATTTCCACAAAAAGGTCCATTTCTTTATATATGTCTATGTAATGAGAGCTCTGGAAGTATCATAAATGTTTCCTTGCCTTTTGAAAGTTAATGGAGCTGTGCATAATATCTGCGTAAAAACGCATGCTATTGGTCGAGACAATGTCAGTCTGGCTGGAATGCTTCTGAAAATGCCAAAGCCACAGTGTTTACAATTTTCGGGAAAATCGAGCTACAGATGGCTTACATATAATGGTTTTTGCAATAGTACACGGGATTCAAGAAAGTATTTTAGCCCCTTTTAAGTACAGTAACCTTTGCCAGTCAGTGTAATGTCAGTTTTGGTGCTGTCTACTGTCTGCTTCCCAGTAATATTGTGCTGTTTTTTCCATGACTCCATGGCGTCTCACATGGCCCGGGGAACATGGTCATGTGAGAGGCAGCTGACACCAGCGTGACCCAGGTACAGGCATCTGTACGCAGGCTTTTCTGGAACATGCCGTGCCTGTGGCATTCTACCTCCACTGGCTCAACATCTGTTTCATATGAAGGGACAGCAGCAACGTCCTTGAGGAATTTGTCCGTTGTATTCATTAATCTCTCTCTCTCTCTCTCTCTCTCTCTGTGACTCTCCACCAAAGTATCAGTCATTGACCTGTCATATGTTACACTTGCCCTATCGTATAGCCAGATGTCTGGCTCATGCAGCATGTGTGCACATAGAATGCAGCATGTGTGCACATTTAAATAGAAAACAGAGTTTTGACATTACATACTGTCCAGAATCACAACAGACCATTTAGAAGCCATTTAAACCATTTTGAACAAAACTGTGAGGTCACTCAGGGTCACTTGGACACGTTGTTTCTATTACCAGGCTTTAATTCTTTATCAATTCAAACGTGAATAGAGATAACGAATTTACTTATGAATCTACTAAATCTTATTCGGTTCCATTAAACCATATGCAATTCTGATCTTCTAGGCAGCATATGGGGAGGCTGAGACCGCTCCAGCAGCTGTGTGTGGATGGGAAATCGCTCCGATCGCTGGTGACGGGCGGCCCTGCAGCCGTATGCGCTGGAACCCAGCCAGCCTAATTGGAGCACCTGGCTTAAGTCAACCCCCTCAACCCACCCATTAATGCTTGTGCTCTGTTAATGCAAGTAACGTTTCTAAAACGCGACGATGAGGACTGTGAAGCAGCAGGATGACCCATGAGACCAGTTATTCAGTCTGCCTGGTTACACACTAGCAGCAAAAAGAAAAATGTGTGGTGAGATGAGCTGGAAGTTTATATTTTTTACACAACAGTATTTAAGATGGCGAATAAGTTCCATTGACACAGGAATTATACATCATATTTTTTAATACCTTTTTGGTCAATTGTATTAAAACCACAGCAACAATTTGATGTCTAACAGCTGTCCAAAACAGAGCAAAAAATCTACTGTGCTTATTTTTAGTCTTATTCTAATCATCCAAATGCCTGGATAACCATCTGATTTACTGGAATAACTCAAATGAACCTACTTACAGGGTTTTCTTACCTATTTTCCCAAATTAGTTTGGTATCTCCATATAGCTGCCTGCTAGCATGCCGAGCAGACGATTAGAGGAACAGATCATTCCAGCCTTTGATGCATTCAAACCAGTTAAGAAGGCAGAAACTGCCATGCCATAATCCGAATAAATCACTCTCTCTAAAACAGACCATCTGTAAATATTTATCTGGAATCTATATAATTAAAGAGGCGAATGCATTATGTCAAATGTGTCAGGCTCTTTGCAGCACTGAATAATACAGTGGAACAGCTTGGTCAAACATTTGTTTTAGATCTGGGTGGCATCACTCATGACAGATGAATGGTTGAGACAGGGTGAGATTCGCACTGCCTGTGCTCCTCTGACTGAGCCCTGCTACTGATGGTTAGGGTGACGCTTGGGGTATGATAAACAAAGAGCTATAATATTGAACATATTATAGAAGAGTAAATCTCAGCATGATTAAAGCAAACATGACATTGAGGGTGCTGCTACAATACACCCTAGGGGTAAGAACAGAACAGTTTAGTTAGCATATAGAGTCTCATTAACATGGCCTGTTGCAACAGATATTTATCTTGTATCCACAAAGGAAAGTTGCTAAATGAAGCTGCATGAGTAAGCAACTAGTAAGCACCTAGTATGCATCTAGCAACCACTCAGTACACCATGGCAACCTTCTAACAACTTATCAGACCAAACAACAATGCACTAAACCACTCAACTCACAACCCATGCATCACTTGCATTTTCTCAGGAAAATGTAAAAATCTACTAGTAAATCCACTAAATTCTTACAGAATAAGAGCATTTATCTGTCTGTCTGTCTGTCTCAGTGAAGATGAGGAACCGAAGGCATGATCCATCTCACGAGGAATTACGGATGTCATCTGTAAGATTGCTCTGCTATAAGATTACTCTGCTATAAGATTGATCGGGGGTGTGTGAATGGACTGACACGATGCCAATCTCAAACAAGTCACACTCATCTGCTCTCCATACATCTGAGAGGATTGGCTGGAATTCCCAAAATAGGGTGCCCTATTAACTCTCAACGCCATAAAAAATCAAATTTACCGAAAAATCAATCGCACATTCGGTGACGTCGTCCATCCGAACCAATAGGGGCCGCTTTTATCACACCTCGTCAAGACGAGAGCAAGGGAGGCGGTTCATTCGTTTGGAGACTATCGGAATCTCTGTTATGGCACTCGTCAGCATGAAATATGATTTTGGGGGCTGATAAAGAGATTTCGTGAGCTCGCTAATTTTAAATGCGGCAGATGTGTGATTGTCGCATTTCGCATAGAGACCCGGGCAACACCAACCTGTAATGCTGTTTTTGTTCGGCGTGTTTTTGAAACATCCTCTCCATCCGAACTCCATCGAGCACCTGCTGGGTGCTCCTGCTCACCCGCTCCTCCCTCTGTGGCCTGCGAGAGATGGATGACTCGTTTCTCTCCCGGGCCCGCGTCCAGGTGTGGAACAGCTGGGGAAGACCGCGGTGGGGGGACGGCAGATATGAGCATGAGGGGAGAGAGCGGCAGGAGCTATAAATTGCGCAGGATCTCAGGTACTTAACACCGGCTTGTCTCTTCAGTGCTATTAATCATACGCAGGAGCTCAGGTGTGTCCCGTCATTTCTCCGGTCGTCAGCTGCACTTATTCACCTCCAGTCTCTCTCTTTCGTTTCTACCCTTCTCTTTCAGCGCGCTTTCGCAGTATATCTTTTAAATTTATTTTTTTACCACCGTTACTGTTCGGTTGAGAGACGGTTGGGGCGGAGAGGCCAGACGCAGCCTCACGTGATTCATGACCTCTGTCAGGTTGTTTATACGGTTGAATGAAAGGCACATCACCAGCTTCGCCACACTGAATTTTTAAGGCCCTATATCTTCACTCATGTGCGTGTAAGAAGTTAAATAAAGACATATACAGATCCAGTCAAAATATATGAGCAACCAGTTTACTCTGTGTACATCAGTGGTAGACTCGCGTTGATTTTAAAGTCTAGCTCTGTTACCAGGTACACAGTATGTGAGCAGAGTAATACTTTAGCTGCAGAACCTCCATTAGCAGCAGGTCTCATGCAAACCAAAACACCCAAAACGTGAAATTCATTGTTTTATAGTAATTTTAAGTTTCTGGCTCAAACAGAACAGTACTGATATTTCACCCATTATCAGCTCAAAATGGATCAGTATTTTACAAAACACTGAACCAACTATCCCAGGATAGAATCAAACCTAAATGATAAATTTAAATGATTAGGTTCAGTCCTAGAATTAACCTGTCTTAACATTTTAACTATACAAACACAATAAAGTCATAGCTGTTTTTAAGACATATATGTAGTAAAAGCATATATGTAGTTTTTGTTTACCAGAAACATAATGCAGAAGAGACATTTTCCAAAATAAAGACCTGACACAATGATTTCTTAATGTAGTTATATTTATTTATATATTTATGAATTAATTTGTTCATTCATTAACTTAATAGATAATTCATATCAAATTATGTTACATTACTCTGGGAACAATTTTACCTATTATGCTGTAGATGTTTTTGTTGTTCAAGCTTATTTTTTTGTATTTATTTATTTACTTACCTATTATGTTATAGATGTTATAACACTGTTAATTAAGTTAAGTTTACATTTTAAACTTGTTTAAAATTTACATGGACCATAATAATCCGATCGTAATATGACTAGAAGCACAATCAGATTAATAAAGTCACTTGTAAACACATCAATCGGACTGAATTGGCCAGATCCAATCAAAATTTCAATCGGATTGTAAGGGATGGTTTAAACCTTTCCTAATCCGATCGAGAGACATGTACACACTTAGTCAGATCGAAAATAAAACTAGAAAGCTCTGCGCATGTGCAATGATGTACAAATTGCGTTTGGCGTAATGACGTATGGCGCACAACTATTGTTTTCAAATGGCGACGCAAAATTGGACAGTAACCCTTTCACGCGTGTGTTGGAAATTTTCAGACACTCCCCGGCCAATTCAGTCCGATTGATGTGTTTACATGTGACTGTTTTAATCTGATTGTGCTTCTAGTCCTATTGCGATCGGATTATAACGTCCATGTAAACGCAGCTAGTGTAAATTACATTTTAACAGCTAATATGATTTATCTGATAAATAAAAAACAACGTATACATCAATACACATCAAACAAACTAAACTGAACTTGATTAACATTTATAACAATAGGTAAAATTCTTCCCCAAACAGTGTAAATTACATTTGAAC
>JAZGTI010013631.1:0-14720 GCA_036877585.1 Botia kubotai
CCGAGAACCCTTCATTTTACAAAGTTCAAACATCAGCTTTCAACAATTCCTCATAATAAAGGAAAAGTCATTGAGTTTGGAGTGAAGGCCGCTGATGGAGGCAGACAGATTACAAAATGTTCCTGCTCAGTATCAACATTCTAAAAGGCTTTCTAGGTTAGCGGAGGTTAGAGTTGTTTAGATGAGGGAGCTTGTGGGAGATAGAGATGTATTTAAGGTTTGAGGTATGGAGTTATAACCTGACAGCCCAGAGCTCTCTCTGCCCTGAGCGCTCTCAGCAGCCGAATGACAGAGATGGATGTGGCTGCGCTGCAGTGCTAAAGTCCTCAGCCTCAGGGTCAGTGCAAAGCAGGGGAACAATCCCATCATCCTCTCCTGCAGGAATAGCACCCCTTAAACTGACTGGCATTTGTGAAGCCAAGAGCCACACGAACTGGCCTTCAGCCCGGAAACAAGGCCCTAAAAATACACCAGATGACCACCGCGTGTGCCTTCACGGTCATGTCTTCTGTCCGTCAGAACGTTGACTCTTGTTTTCATTATTATGTTTGTTTAACTCTATCATTTGTTTCTTTGAAAATGTGAGTGCATTTGTGTGTGTAATTGTGAACGGAGCATCGGATGACTCCAGGAACTCGTGTCTTTATGACGTCCCTACAAACCAAAATGTATGTGTTCATGTATGTCTGTTTAGATGACCACAAAGGGAACCTTTTCAAAAGCTAAAAGATATCAAAAAACGTTTTTGCAGTAACGTCAGTAAAAAAAAATTATGTTATATATTACATATCAAAAATGTTCTTTTTTAAGTAGTTAGTGGAACATTTTTAAATGTTACAGAATTAAAAAGTGTTCAAATAATGTTCTTATAACAAGCAATGACGTTAATACAACGTCCAAAAACTGGAAGTTTTAAACGTTCCTAAAACTTTCAAAAGTAACGTTTTTAATGCTTTTGTTACTTAATGGAAACATTTATACAACCTAAAATTGTTCACTGAGAAAGACTGTCAAGCTCTTTTCAATGGCTAACGCTAATAATTCTAATATACATTTGTATTGAAAAAATTGAAAATATTGTTTATTACTAAAAATATTTACATTTGTCCGAGCTGAATGAAATAACTTCTGAGTGTAATGTGTTGTACAGTTAGTTGTCATGTAAATGTAAGGCAGAGATTGTCTTATGCTTTGCTGTTATTTAATTTACAGAAACTCTCAAATCTTATATATGACAGAAATGACAGAATTCTAAAGCGAGGTGATCAATTATGCAGCGTCTCTGATGAGCGGCCACACAAATGCAAGCGATGGCAGCAATAGACTTTTGAGTTGACTTGAAAGCTTTCTTTCAGGGGTTGTATAAAGGTGAAATCAAACCTCATTATAATTGAGGCATAAAAAGTTCCAATAGCTTTACTGACCCAGTAAAAAAGATCAAAGATTATAACAGCGTTTCCATTATAAGACATTGTAAAGTACCGTGCAGTCGTCTTTTCTGTGCACCTGTATTTATCTGCCCGGGCTTTGGGCAACAGGGTAAATTGCTTTCTTATCTGGCATATTCGTCTTTGTGTATTTGGGAATGTGGTTAAATCTAAAAGTTACCGCCGTCTTGTTAGAAGGGTTTTCAAAAAGTTGCAAGTGCCTGTTTTGAACAACGCATCCTACTCTTTAATTATACATTTTATTAACTTTCACGTGTCGTTTTATAGGGTAATATGTTAATGATGTTTACATCATCAGCGACTGGAAGGCATTATGATATAATAGCAGGCTGTAGTATGACATCGCCGTTAGAGAGCAACGACGTGGTCGTCTGATCAGTTTAATATAATTGCACACTAGGACTGCTAATGTTTGTGGAGTGGGTTTGGGTGGGTGCTTATATTTTATTTTTAAATATTCTCTGTAATATTGCAGCGTGAGCAGGTACATGCATGTGTTACATGTTACACCTGTTGAACTTTCTCCTTGCCAATGTGGAGCAGATTAATGATTATTTTCTAGATTGCTTATCTGTTTGTACAGGTGTGACGTGGGTTATTATTTGTGGTCTTTGTAGCGTCAAGACATCAATAAAACTCATCCATCCTGGTTTAATACAAGTGGTGTCAGACATTACTATGCTACTGGAATACAGCAATCAAGATGCAGCTCAACACTTTTAGGTTGTAAAAACATTTCCCTAATGTTTCCATGAGCAAAAACTTCAAAAATGAAAGTTCTAGGAATTAAACGCTGTATTAAACGTTATTGAAACATTTTTTTTATTCTGTAACGTTTAAAAATGTTGGCCACTATTTAATAAGATTTTTGATATACATGTTATATATTGTTTTTATATATTGTGACGGGCGTCTCCGGACTGATCAGCGTCGCCCTGGCAACCAACACGCCGCACCTGCACGCCATCATCACAGGCTGATCGTCACGGCTGCAGTTCATCACCACGCGGCTTTTAAAGCCGCTCACTCTGAGGAAGAGTTTGGACTCGAGCTGGAAACACTCATGCTAATCTCTCTCCGCTCTCATTACAATATAAAAAAGTCCTGTTCATATTTTAGCGCAAAAATGTTTTTGATAACTTTTGATAGAACCTTTAGAGAACATTAGACAACATGTTCTGAGAAGGTTCCCTGTTACCATTGCGGTTAAAGAATGGACATGTTTAAATTTAGCAGAAAACCTTTTTTTTAAAGTAATCGGGACATTTCAAGATCATTTGGTGATCAAGTCAACACTGGCACACGTCATGGCAACATGTTTTCATCAACCGTTTTGTTTCCATGCATGCAAATGCATATTTTGCATATAAATATATGCATTCGAAGATCAAGAGACTGTTTGTTTTCTTGATGTTTATGATAAGCTGCTACGTTTGTTAGCTTATCATAACTATGCTGAATGGATTGTGGAGTCACATAAAAGGTGTAAATATTTTAATCAGAACCTGAACAGACATTAAATATTTTTATCCAAATTAGAAAACTGCATCAATGAAAACACAAGAACCACCGAGCACACACAACACACTGTTTGAGTGTCAGTACAAGTGCATGTAAATAATGGTGTGGAACTTTATACTAAAGAAAACTTTCATATATAGTGATAAATATAGCAACGTGGTGATACACGGGCTAAACTGTGAGCCACTTCTGATGAACCACATCTCTGATGGAGAATGTTCTTCTGAAGGTGGTGATCACAGTTTAAACACCAGCAATTATACATCACAAAGAAACAGTGATAAAAAGATAAGCAACTGCCATGCTAGAAGCCTCAGTCCACCTTTCGCTGCTCTCGTCTTTGTTGTCCTCGCTATATAATTGCCATCTTAACACCGAAACGTAATTAGTGTTTATACAAACTGTTATGGACAAATGCTTCTCCGCTTTAACCAAAAAAACTACCAGGCGTTTCATCTTTCAGACGGTATGTGCCTCATCTGACAAGCCTGAGGCATAAATTAATAACTTTTTAATAACATCCAGTCAGACTTTCTCGTACTTACAGTGCCTGTGGCACAACACTGTCAGAGATGTGTTGTTTTAAACTGTCCATGGCTGATTTAACTTTGAATAATTGGACAGTCCTTTGTGAGTCCCCCCACGAACAGGGAACGTTCTCAGAACGTGTGCTGATGTTCTATAAAGTTCTCTCAAAGTTAACGTTCTTGCAGTAGCGTTACATATCAAGTGTTAGTGGAACATTTTAAAAACATTACAGAATTTAAAAAGTTTCAATAACGTTCTTATACTCAAGCCATAACGTTAATATAACATCTTAGAACATTCTTATAACTTTCTTTATAACTTAACTTTTGTAATGGAAACGTTAAGGAAACATTCTTCCGACCCAAAATTGCTGGGAAATCTGTCTACAGTACAACTGATGTTGGAGAATGAGCCTAAAAATTGATTTGAACTGTGATTCTGTGTCCTGGTCCAAACTGAACAGCACAGAGAGGCACTTTTAATCGTTAGAAGTTAAATTAAATGTTGGTGGACTTCCTGCAAATCTCAGCACAGGAAAGAAGTTTTCATGGAGCAATATAAATCTAGTCTGAAAGGATTATCAGAGGGTCATCTCTGTAATTCCTGAGTATTTTTAGAAGCTACATTCAGCTAAGTGAAGGTACATGTCTCAACCTGTTGAGAAATATTATCTTAAATGGAATCATGATATAACCTCTCATAGTTGTTATATTTACCCACATTATCTTTTGTGTGTGTGATGTCAGCAGTGTGCATTCAGCTTAGAATAAAGTGCTTGTTGCACTCAAGGTTTTTAGACAAAAGACTAAAAGCCCATGTTTGCGATATCATAATACATACTCAACTAACAAGATACCTTCTCAGAACATTGGCTAAAAGTCTCTAAAAGTCCTTACTAATGAAGTGATCAAAAAATGTTCTCGTGACATCACTAGAACGTTTTATATAAAACTGTAAAACAGTTCTACTCATGTTACCTAATAGAAATGTTACAGAAACATAATTGTAACCTAAATGTGTTTTTTGGCTTTTAGTCTGTGTTTCATCAAAAACATTTCGATAGCTTGTTGGTCAGCCAAACATCTAGTTTCACCCCAGACTCATGCCATTGTCATTGGTCACTGGTCCAATGTCTCAGTCGGGCTGTTCAAAGAAACATTCGTCTGCAATTCCGTTTGTTGCCACTAGTGTCGCGGAAATGACACACTTCGCCTTTAACTCTAAAATCAAAGAACAGGGAGGGATTAAGATGGAAGGTGATATGATTTCTATTGGTTGTCCGCCGTATGACGGATGATGTTGCCATGGTTCCTTGAACTTGCCGTTTTGGTGGATCCCCGAGCGCTGGTAATTACGTTCCCATCTGTCCTTCCTCACCATCCTCCATTCATCATCATCGCAACAATTCCATTAGCTTCCCGGCGCATTACGAGCATGCTTGTGTAATTGGACAGAAGCAGAGACATGTGAGCAGTGCTGCACCCTAACTGTGTTTGACAGGGTTAATCTCTCCAAACTTGTTGTTCTCTTTTCTCCTTGTCTTGTCGGAAATCAAATCCACGATGCCACACCCACTACTCAGATCAGATTTCTGTGATCTGTCTTGCGTGCCGGTGTGGGGTTGTGACCTGCCTTTATGGCAAAATCCAAACCCACACAGTTTTGATGACAAAAGTTCTTCATTTCAGGGCCTACATTGATTCTGCTTTTAAAAGCAATGCTTTGATATTTCAAACCAGTTATGAATAAGTAAATTACATGACGCTGTTCTAAAGATCACAGTTTCCTCAGACCTGTGTGTTGGTCTCTACTTTAAAGCGACAGTACATGTTTTTCTAAAGAACTAAAAGTTATTCCAGAACTTTAAAATGCTGTAACAAACTGTTTGGTTTTAATGTCAAGCATTTGTTTAAGGCCAGAACCCTCGGCTTCGTGATCCCTGTGGCTTATCTGTAGAGACCGATAACGGTGAACATTTTGACAATATCTTCCCTGCTCGCCATAAACGTCATGCTGCTTTCACCCCATGTGTACTGCCTGAGGTATTTACCCTTGTCCCTCTAAATGGGGCTTTCACATAGTGCAATATCCTCTGGGAAAGCACCAGGGAGCTGTAGCTACATAAGACACCCTCCAAAATGTGTTTTGAAAAGCTTGTAACGTTTCATTAAGGCTACTGTGTTATTGTTCTGAAGAGTTTCGACCGCGGTTCATTTCTCAGGTGGTGACAGCTGAACACTGAATCTCTTCACACTGCTGCAGTCGTTCTTGCAGAACAGTATAAAACATGAGACAGATAATGTGAATGTTTTTCACAAGATGACAAGAAGCACAGCTTAACCTTTAACCTAGAAATGACTGCAAAAAACACGCTTCGTGTGGCAACATCTAAACGGACTGGTTTTGTTTGGGTCAAAAAGTATTTAAATTAACCTCTTCTGCCTCGAGGTAATATTGCTACATCAGTATTTTAGTCATACGCACCCACCCACACATACACCCACACACACACACACACACAAACAAACACACAAACACACAACACACACACCCACACAAACACACACACACATACACACCCACACATACACACAAACACACACACACATACACACCCACACATACACCCACACACAAACACACAACACACACACCCACACATACACACAAACACACACACGCATTTACTTATCTATTTAAATGGGGACATTCCATATACTTCTATTGTTTTATACACAGCTAGTTAAATACTACAACTTAAGCCTAACCAGCACAAACAATTTTGTCATTTTTACAGATCTTTTGTGACCTTTTTACAAACCTTCTCTTGTAATCAGATCTCACTTCCTAAATCTTGAATCTTACTTCCTGTCATGAACGCTCGTGTGCTCTTATACAACGCTCTTGAAAACCACAACAGCCAATTGGTCAGCTGACCTGAGTCACCTGACTTTAAAGACGGATTAAATAACACACTGTATAGCGAAACACAGCACCACTGGGCACATTTGCAAGAGGTTTGTATAAGATAATCTCAGTCTGTAGGGAAGTGTCTACTTTGATTTGCAGGATTAACCCTCAGGCGTGTTTACTCAGTTTACAGCAAACTAATATGAATGAAATATAAGGCTGTCACAAGGCCAAACACGTGAATATAATAACGTAACAAAAAACGGACTGTAAATTATTATTGTATTATGCGATGGGTGATGTATGTGCTCTGGTGTCTGCTGCAGAGCATCTCTCGCTACGCTTCGATGTTTTACAG
Source organism: Botia kubotai (assembly GCA_036877585.1). Taxonomy (NCBI): domain Eukaryota; kingdom Metazoa; phylum Chordata; class Actinopteri; order Cypriniformes; family Botiidae; genus Botia; species Botia kubotai. The sequence continues at coordinate 6,766 of JAZGTI010013631.1, forward strand.
TGTGAGAGGCCAGTGCTGTTGCAAGAATGTATTTACAAAGCTGATTGTGTGTGTGTCTGATATGTGAGGTTGCTGCCTTAAAAAAAAAACTTTGCTGCCTTAACTTTTGAAGTTTAATCAGTTCAGCTGCACAAGTCATTTCAACTCTTTCTAATCTTGACTGATCTTGAGTTGCTGTAAAATTAGTTACACCAGATTTAAAATATTACATTGAAATGACTCGTATAGTGGATTCAACGAAAGAAATTTAAGGCAGCAAAGTTGATTTTTACCGTGTATGTTTTGGTATATTGAGTGATACAGACACAACACAGTATTTTGAAGTGTAACTTTAGCTTCTGTCACATATGGTGCATAATATTGTACACGTATTTTCATTCAGATCTGTAAAATCAGGCCCAGGCATATACTCTTCAATGTAGAAGACAGAATAAATGCTCCAAAAAAAGATGCACAGAAAAGTATTTTTATTTATATGAAACAAAAGGAAAATAAATCATTTTGATGCTTTCTTGATGAAACGCAGATGGCATTACCAACAAAATATGAAGCCCAGCCAAGTTTGTCGAACCATCAGATATTTGCGTGCACTAAATTAGGTGCATAAAAAACAAAATAACAACAGTCACATACATATCAGTGCTGACTGCATTTTTCTAAACTTTCTTTGAAAGTCTCTGTAATATCTGATATCAGTAATATCAGTCATCTGTAATATCAAATTAGAATTGCAATTTAGACAGTAACGGCTTGCTGAAATAAAGCTCTCAGAGCGATTCAAAGGAGATCACCTGTTACGTACACTCAAAAGTAAACATTCATAAAAGGTTCTTTACAGAGCAATGCCATAGGAGAACCATTTATGGTTCTCCAAAAAAGCCATTCGGTCAAAGGTTCTTAAAGAACCATTTCTTGCCTACCTTTTATAGACTAAAGAACCCTTTTCCATTACGAAGAACCTTTAGTGAAAAGAAAGGTTCTACAAGATGTTAAGGGTTCTTTATGGAACAATACAGTCAAAAATGGTTCTCCTATGGCATTGTAATGCACCTTTTTCGAAGAGAAAATTTTGATCAGAACCCTGTTTACATTTGATACAAGACCGGCCAGCACACACATAAATCACAGTCTCACTCTTCAGATATCCACTTTGTTCCACCCTTACACTCCAACACATCATGCAATCTGATGCTTTCAACAAGCTGCGCCAAAGCCAAAGAAGAAAGTTGGAAAGGACTGAATTTGCTCAAAGTTTGCCAAAAACCACACATTATACAAGCCTCTGACAGACATCACATAAATGCGTCAGAGCCCATAGCCGTATTCCAGAACATTCCAACTCAAATTTTCTCTGCATAAACAAAGTAGATCTTCGTTCAAACAGGATACATACACACCAAAGTCACCAAAGTCTGCAATCAGAAACCAGAAGACATTTCAACAGCAATACTCATTAAATTCTTCCAGGACTAGATCAACAAACAGTTTTAGGTTGTAAGAACATTTCCCTAACGTTTCCATCAAGTAACCAATATGTTAAAAAAGTATTTTGAATGTTCTAGGAATGTTTAAGTTTAAAATTCTATAACATTTCTAAAACTTTCCATGAACTGAACGATTTTTAATAACATTTTGATATGATATACAGCGTTAATGTTTTTTTACTAACATTACAGCAAGACTGTTTTTGATAACCTTAAGAGAACTTTTGGAGAACATTAGCCAACATTCTGAAAGGTTAGCTGGGTCAAAAAGATAAGGCTTTCTCTCTCCTCCAGCAAATAATGCTTTCACCCATCATTTTCCTCAAAAGGGCTAATTGCTATCCAACCAGTTAGACATTTTACAACATGGAAAACCAGGCCTTACTTAGTCATTTTGATGGAGTCCAGCCAAGTACTAAATTCAACACCCTACACATAATAAATCACTTAACACAATGACTCTTACCGCAGGTATTGACCGATGGCAAACAAACAGTAGAAAGTTACATTTCAAAGCTATGATATCGGATGACATTTAGTACTTCACACTGACTCATCAGGCTGAGAGCTATTTTCACTGAGAGCAGATAACACACAGTTCAGTACAGAGCAAGGTTCATTGGTACGTCGCATGTACGTGGCACTGGAGAAGCATGGCAGACAAAGGGGCACAACATTGGCAGCCGACAGCCGTTCCCCTCAGTACAGCCCCCGGTGTGTATGACACAAGGGCAAGCCAACGCCTGTTATGCCAAAGAACACCACATTCCAACAGCCATGTGACATCTGTATTAACGGGCTTGTTTCAGTGAAACCGAAGGTAGTTTTAAAAAATGAAAGTGACGTTCCAATAAAATAATTCTTATTTACCCCTCAAAGTATTTTTATTTAAAAAATATATTTTTTAAACTCTTTTTTGCCCCTCTTCTGCAAACTGAACCAGAAGAGTTCTGTGGTCTAAAAACACACTGAAAATACATTCACATGCAAGCAAGACGATGAAAAAGAGAAACACGCAAAAATGACAAATAATTAAAGGATGCGTGAGAAAGATGTCATTCTAACATCGCATTTGTTATTTTTATGAAAACTAAAACAACTGAAGGACTGAAAATGACCTCAATGAGAAAAAACTGCTACTAAAAATATGTTTTGGCACAGTTAACTAAAATAAAATAAATATAACCATGAATTAACGATATTAATAGGACAAATTACAAATAGAATTAAAAATAGAAATGTAATCGAAAACGTAAAGCTATAATAACCCTAGGAACTGTCAATCAGTGATCTTAAAAACAATGCATTAAAAAAGCATTAAAAATAATGAAACATGTTCTTTGATGCACAAACACATCTGTTAAAATGACTCATAAGTAGAAATGATTTTTACTTCACTCTGTCAGAAACATCAAACAGAGCTTGCACAATGTGTGATACAGATGGATGATAGGATGAGCCGATGAAATAAAAGCCTAATACTTGTGGTAAACTTTGATTGTTCAATTATTTTCATTGAAATAGCCCCTCTCTAATCTGATCTTTGGATGGAAATCGATTTGGCGCTTTCATGTTTTCAGAAAACTTCAATCATAATAAAGAAATGCTTTCTTGTTCATCCAAACATCAAGCAATAAAGCAATCGCTTGATTTCCCGCCTATTTTTCATTTGAGTGGTGGGTTTAGACGGTGGATTTCGAGGTCTTAGAGAGACCCTTAGAGGCGAACCGAGGAAGAGGAGAACCAACATCTAAAACAACTGTGATGTACTTGGTCTTTCAGATACACTGTAAAGGTAACACATGTACAAGATTAAAGGTAATACATGTACATGCAAAGATGCAACTAAAATAGATAGCCAGTGATGCATTTAATAATATACATATTTATATATATACATTTGTGGTTTAGGGATAATCTTAGGATAAGTAGTATGATCACTGACTTTAGAAATAAAACAGGTAGCACAACAATACAGCAACACATTTGCGTATATTCTAATTTTTAAAATACAATGTAGCATTTTTGATAATATGACAGTATGAAATCCAACATTAAGCCTAACGTGTTTAAAAAATAAAATCAATGTTTAACATCATTAATAAACTATTCATGTACAGTAAGTTGTTTTGGACAGTACTCCAAAATCATCTTGGCAGTAATCATACGCTCATTATCATCATCAGATTGTCCTGTTTGTGATTACACAACGCATACAGGAAAACGTCTAAAATATTGTGAAGAAACATCTAAAACATTCCTAAGCAACTCAAAATAATTGTTCACAACAATCACGGCTTTAAGTTATAAATCGAGTGTTTCGTAAAATGTTACACAGCTTGTTTTGCAGAAACTTCTGAAGATCACAATCGCGCATGCAGGTATACATACTTGAGGTTATGGGTGATGTTTTCAAGTCAGTGCCAAACCGTGCTTCAGTTTTTCCTCTCCTGTTCCCTTTTAAGTCTATTAACTTCCTGCAGTCTTCAGCATTATGTAACACAGCGAGTTTCAGACAAGACTTCTAATTCATCACAGCAAGAAAGGCTGATTTTCCTATTTGTACAAACAATTCAGACATCATCTGTGAGTTTCTGGGATCACAAACAACAGCCTTCAAACGATCACAACAAAAAGACTCACACTTTATGTCATTGAATTATTAATAAAGCACTCTGAAGTGTATTTATTGCCAATTAAAAATTAAATAAATGGAGCAAATCCAGCAGTGCCCCAATTGGAAATTCTCAGTTAATTTTTAAAATGTATTTTTTTAATATTAGCGCTCAGGCCCGATTCATTTTGACTGCAGCTCATCACAAACAGGTAACAAAAATCTCTATATGTTTAATAGTATTAAACACATTTATATGATACAAACTGTCATTTTAAACCCATTGGGGCAATATAAACCATGTATAAACATGTTTGTTGCGTTTCACTGTGGTGAACAACAACAAATGACATCACGTGGTCATATACTGTTCCACTGACATCAGCGTGGGACTTTCCAAGACCACATGGTCACTGAGCAGACAGAGTTTTCCTTCCTTTAGACGCTGCATGTCATTTTTTTCAGTTGTTCTGCAACAGTTGTTCTGTCTGTTCCTCTGTTTGTTATTTCTGATCAGTTATTGCTTTAGAAATCCCACCAAAGGGGTTTTATAGGGAAGTATTTTAAATAACTCGTGACAAAGTTATGCATGCCGTTCACAAATGTTTCAGATAGTCAGCCTATTAAATGTTACATGTATAATCATTTATTGGACACGCACGCAGAAACTCGCTATTGCTAAATATTAACCATAAGGCTCGTCATAAGCATCTAACATCTGCCACTGAGAAAATGAATCTGGATGAACCTGAATGATCCATGTGCCGAAGACGTTTGTTTGTCTGGTGTTTGGGTAACGTTACCAAATTGTTACCCAAACACTCTGAGAGACGTGTTTGTCTTTTCCAGTGAATCTGTGTCTTGTTGAAATAAAAACAGGCCTGACCTGCGTTTATCTATTAATGAAAGATTTCTTCCTGTACTTTGGCTGTCTGGTACACGTCTTCAGCTACATGGCAGCTGCTTTCTCTAATACAGCCTTTTGATCATGTTAAACCTTTTTAACCAAACAAACCAAACATGACAAAATAATCATTAGCCTGATAGGCTCATAAATACTTAGACTATCACATTCCCAGCTAACGTTTCCATTACGCCACAAAAATGTCATAGAGTCATTTTATTGGAATGTTTAAAACGTACTGTTTGTTTTTAGACGTTGTATTAACGTTATTGCTTGATTATGAGAATATTATTTAAACATTTTGTAATTGTGCAATTTGCAACTTATAAATAACATTTTGATACGTGATACATAACATTAAAAAACGTTCTACTAATGATACTGTAAGAACGTTCTTTGATAACTTTGAGAGTACCTGAGCCAACGTTCTGAGAACATTCCCAGTTAGCTGGGTTAATGGGCTTGTATGCCTGATTTTAAAACTCACTAGACTTTTAGTAAAGCCTTGAATTTTGAGAAGAAACAGGTTCAGCGCAAGGAAACTTAACCTGTTAAATTACTGACTTCATTAAAGCCTTCCAGCTTTGAACTAGAGCACAAGCAAACTGTAATCGGAGTGTTTTCAATACAGTCAAATTGAATGACATCTAAATGTTTTAACTTTATTAACAGAAGGTTTATATGATCATATATGGCCATTATATCCAGACCCTGGATATAGCTAGCTAGTTAAAATAGCTAGCTATAGCAAGTTATTTTAAAAGATCAGATAGTCTACTGTTCATTTTGACTTCAGCAGTGGATCATTTCCTCATTCCACGTCTGAAATACAAACTGAAAGCATGGCCGTGTAAACAATGAAAACACGAGACAAGAAACTAAACCTCTGTTCTGGTTACTGAATAAAATGTGCTCACATTCGAGACAGAACATCTGGGCCTGATCCCAAAACAGGTTTACATTGGAATTCATGCCTGACACATGGAATGGAATCTATTTTTATAATGCAAAACAATATATAAAGCACAAGCTTTATGTTCATCAGCGAGCTGAGCAGTCTGTGTGTAAGAGTGGAAAAGAGGATTCAAAGAATATGTATTCCAAAAACGTTTATTGCCTCTGCAGGCTTAAAGCACTTAGCAACTCATTTAAAGTAAATGAAGTTTAGTACAGTAAAAAAAAAGCAAATATCCCATAGGGAATACCAACATTCCTTCCACATAAATGAAAATCAGCACAACTAAAGAAAACAACCCATACAAGAGTAAACATACAGAAGCTAAGATGCTGTGTGCATAGCAAATGATTTTAGTACAAATATATATATATATATATATATATATATACAGTAACATACATACAGTAAATGTACAGTAACATACAGTTAAAAGTCATTTGATTCAAACTACTGAGTCAAAAAATCAGCATTTAATGCTAGGCTAAGACAGGAAAATGCGACATATAAACTGCACGTGTCTACAGCATCTACATGTTCTACCTGCTCCTCAAACAAATATTAAAGAGTTTGTGGACAGATGATACAGGAAGAGTCTTGTAGATGCATACAAGTCTTGCAAATCAACAAGATGTATATTCACAGTGTGTAGTCATTACACAGTTCAGTGGCTGTCAAGTAACAGTGTTACAGGTGAACGGTTCATTACTGCCTCAGAAAACGAGTCTGATCGGCATGCATCACTCAGTAATGCCTAAATACAAGCACAATGCTGAACTCTCAGGTGTCAGCCTCAAACCTGTGTTTGCAACGTCGCATTACATCGCAGAAGTTACTGCATCACGCTTTCAAACAAGTTTTCCTCATGCTACACTTCACAGGGCTCGGTCGGCACATAGCTGATGTTCTGCAGATAGAGAAAAAATATTACAGTCAGGCTCAGAAAAAGGCAAAACACGTGTCAAACACAGGACCTCGTGCCCTGAGGCTGTGCTCTGAAAATATGTGACTGCAGTGAGCAAGTTTGGCAGTGATCCAAACATTTAACTACGTTTAGTTTAAACTACGTTTAAACTACGTTTAAACTAAAACTCTTCCTGAAGTGGCCGCTTTAGTTTAAATGTGATTTATATGTAATGTAAATATTTATGAGAAGATGGAGTTAAAGGCTACATGTGTCTTTATGTCGTTTTAGTATTTTTTATTATCAGATTGTTACAAATAGGTTTTGATATTTTGATCATGGTATATTTGCTGTGAGATTTGCATCATTTAAAGATAATTTGAGATTATAAAATCGAAAGATTATACTTTTTTTTAATTAACATGACATACACACACATATGTTTACTTATCTATCTGAATGGGACATTTCATAGACTTCTATTGTTTATATACACAGCTAGTTATAAACAATATGACCTAACCTTAACAGAAAACTATACACATTTTTACCTTTTTAAAAGAACATGATTTACTTTAAACCGTTTTTAAATGTCCTCAAAAGGATTTTTTGCTTAGATTTGTCAGGTTTCTCTGATTTTTGTGTACAAATTTGTCACCAATACACACATGCACAAACACACACACATTTACCTTTTTCACCCTGTTTTCTCTTCTTCTTCTGAACACCCAGGTTAGCAGCAGGCCAGCAGCCAGTATCACCACTACCACCAGTATGGGAACGCCAATATGAAGAGAAGGTAAATCTGTGTCGCCTATTCTGTGTGTTTTGTTATCAGATTTCTCACGTTCAGAAACTATCGGGAGAAAAAGACAGCACTGAGATACAGACACTGACCAGCTAGTACACTGCAGAGTACACTGTTAGAAATAATCATTTTACATGCTAGAGGAATTTCAGCCTTTGTAAACAGAGAGGACCAGCACACGAATTTACAGATGGTTTACAGTATGGAACTGGTGTGCTGGTATTTCCACCAGGCCTCTTCACCATCATAACCAGCAAGATTATCTTGTCTAACCTGCTTCATGACA
>JAZGTI010013632.1:0-14719 GCA_036877585.1 Botia kubotai
ATAAATGAAAGGAAATACCACCATGTTACACTAATTAGAAAGTGTTTTGTTCATTCTTTATCTATAGCAATATATATATATATATATATAATATGACTTTCAAATGCGCTGCTATTTTTAGGGTAATGGCCTGGGATTTGCCAGATCTATGGCACTTCCCAGAAGAAATCAAAACAACATTTTTCAAATTTATGACATTCCTTTAGGGGTGAATATAAGAGGCAGCTTCATTATTCTGTATAGCCTTATTCTTAAAGCTTTTCTTCATTTAAAACTTTATTGTAGTCGCTATTTTCCCCCTGACCCCAAAGGCTTGTGGTTATCAGTGAAGTCAAACAGCATGCTCCTTATTGAATGGGCTCATTGATCACATGACTGCACTTAATGTTACATGCTGCAGATTGTCAACAGTGCTGAAATTAGGCCAGTGAGTAAAGATTGCTGGTTGTACACAATCTGGTAATATTTAACCAGTATGCCAACAACAAAAGACCAGATTATGTGTTTTGGTAGAATTCAGTAAAATACAGAAAATATGCTAATCTTTGAAAAGATTGTATGCATTTTGATATGATCAATTTTATTAAACCACATTCTCTATATGACCGCCAGGAACCCCTCCACAATACACAACTGGGCCTATGCAATACAATATTTTTAATTCATTTATTCAATGTCCATTTCTTAACATTTTACAGCTTGTTGCTTATTTGTTGGGTAGTTGCTTAGTTTCCCCTTCTGTTGTTACACAAATAGGTTAAGTATGAACATGCACAAAGACGTGGTAACAAAGAGAACATGCTTTAAAAAACCCTGGTCCTATGTCTTTAAACACTTTCTGTTTGCAGGCTGCTAACCATGAGGCGCAGATATACTGGCTACAGCAGCTGCAGTTGAGACGTGCAGCATACAGACAGCAGCATGCTGGACATTTTTCCCTGCCAACACAAAACAACACACCGTCAGCACACACCTGCCCCAGTAAGACAACATGTATCTGAACTCTGCGACTCGCTAACAAGATAAGGAAGGAAACATGAAACCAAACATTCCTCACATGAAAACTTTTGTGAACGCCACTCTGTTGCATCATAAAAGCTGTGCTCTTTATGGAAAATGTAGTAGTAGAATGTAGTTTATTTGTCAAGGAAGACTGCAGCTGTTTAGCTAGTCGTTCAGTACTAGTTAACAGAAAATTGAAGAGATGCATTTATAATCTTTGGAGGTACTTTTCCCATAAACCGTTATAGATAATTTATTTTAGCTGATAGTCTGTGTTTGTTATGCTTGACGCCCATATTAGCAGGAAATTGCATTGCCTACTACGTATCTGGTATTTAGATTTAAACAAATATCCCAAAATAGAGGCCATTGTTACTAAGGGTTATGAGTTCCACACATTGCTAAACTATAGGCTTTGAGCATAGAGACAGGGCAGACAGGAAATAAGGGGGAAAGCATAGAATTATGGGAAATATTGAGAAACATTAGCTCAGATGGGCTACTGAGAATGAACAACTGGTTACTCAGCAGACAACATTGTTTTGGTGTAAGTCATCGATGACACAAAATCTGTAGTCTGTGAGCAGAGGTTGCAAAATATCAGATCAAATATATATAAATATATATATAAATATCAGATATTTTATCATACATGTAGATAGCTAACCAGGACTGTATAGTCATGTGTCTACAACTACTTGTGTGTGTGTGTGTGTGTGTGTGTGTGTACATTCCTTCTGTTATCTATCTCAACAAGAAGGTTGTTTTTAGGAAATGTCAGAGATTGATAATCATGCTGATGTGAAGTAAATGTTTAGGAATTTTGAAATAGCCCATTTGGGATTGCTGTGTTGCAGGAGAACGTTGGCTAATGTTCTCTGAAAGTTTCAAAGGTATCAAAAACGTTCTTGCAGTAACATCAGTAGAACTTTTTTAACTATATATCCCGTATATAAAAAATGTTATTCTTAAGTTGTTAGTGTAGTGTTTTAAAAGTGTAAAAAAAGTTTAAATATGGTTCTTATAACCAAGCAATAATGTTAAGACAAACTTTCTGAAAACATTTTGAACATTCCTAGAACTATCAAAATAACAATTGTAACATTTTTGTTACTTAATGTTCTTACGACCTAAAATTGTTAGCTGGGCTGAAGCTGCTCTGATGAACATTAGTCTCATTTATAGCCCATATGCTTTATAGCCCAAAACTCTTTCTGTTTTACCCCCCATACTGACAATGAAACGACTTTAAATAATGCCTAACATAAGTAGCAATGGACCAGAAAAGGTATTTGGACAGCTGAGCCACAATAAATAAGGATGAGTGTCATTGCATTACATACTGTAACAAATTATCAAACCTTTACGTGGAGATGTCTTCACACATTAATATTGCAAATGGCTAATTGGCTGTCATTTACAAAAATAAAAGCATCTTTTCTGGGAATCCAAGTAGGACTGGGTTTCTTCTTAAAACCAAGTGCTAAAAGCCCCATTATCTTTATCAGACAGAGGATCTTTTTGCAGCGGCAAGCACAGGCAGCCAGACATTGGGAAATAGCTCCTAAATAACAAAGATTAATACTGAAAATGAAATAGTGATGTCTGGGCAGCCTAAACATATTGAGAAACTCTTCAAACTTTTTAATATTGCATCACCAATCCGATGTAACCTACAATTATACTGAAAGTCAGAATGATTTTTTTGCTTCAGCTGTAGTTCATTTAAACTGCACTCTTGCACAAAATCCAAAATGAAAGGGTCAAAACATGCTCGACCAATGAACGTGAACGTTATTTTGTTTTTAAAAGAATCTTGACTTTTGGTTTTACTTTGTATTGGCTCATGTTTATCATATAGATCTTGTAGGCAGCACCTTTGTGATGAGCAGGAATCTGAGACATGCTGGGACATGATGTTACCTCACCTTGTTGTAAACACATAGCAGAACGTTGTCTGGCTACATCATTAGCAGAAAAGAGGGTGGAGCAGGACAGAACAGCCTAGAAAAGACCTAAATGAAATTAAATGTAACAATACTATGTATTTTTTTTTTATAGTATCAGTTTAGTGTCAGTTCAGTCCTTTTCTTCAGCAGTCAAAGGTGTGTTCGGAGAGAACACACATAAGCCAGGATGAAGACATAAAAGCTGACTTCACAAAAAATAACTATGAAAGTCAGCTGATGCCCCATGAGGAAACGAGATGAGACCCTCATTGTAGATTATTTCTCTTGTGACTGACCTTCACTGTGGCTTCAGTGTTACAATATAAGTATCTTATATTGTGAAGACCAGTGTATTTCTGTTAATATGAGTTCAGGATAGTGTGGGAATTGGAGATGAATGTTAGGCGTAACTTTGTTTTCACAGGTCTGTGAATGTTTAAGGCAACCAGTTTTTTTTAATTAGCCAGGGAGTAAGGGAAGTAATTGTTGCTTAAACTCCAAAATATGTTTTATTATTTTGGACTTTGCCCCCTCTTGTCACTTTCAGTGTTCAAGTTCAGCTTTAACGTATCATCTGTGATAGGGTGTGTCTAGTGCTCCAGTTGCTGGATCAAGTTCCCTGTGCTTGTTCTCTCTGCTTTAGTCATGCCTGTCCTCATCCTCAGGCATAAAAGAGTACCAGAACTTATCACAGGGTAAAGTTCTCTTATAATGTGAACACATTCTCTGGTTTTTTAAACCATGTTAGTGCCCAGAACTAATGATTGGGGCCCATTTATGTTTACAAATTACTTTATAACCCATGTGCTTGTATCTTGCTGGTATATAATATCAATATCTTAATTCACGAAAGAGATTCTTGAGTGAACTATAGGTGCTACCTAAAGCTGAATTGTAATTTCTTCAGTAGTAAAATACTTTCTCCCCTGAAAAGAAGTGTAGACACTGTGATGGCATTATCAAAACATTGATCAACCAATAGTGTGTGTGTGTTGGAGCGAGACTTTTACATGATGTCATTAATACCAGAAGTTTCCTTAATGTGCTTTCCGCATTTGGTTTTCTAGCTGACTTCTTGCCCATGGTAAAAACTCCCCCCGGCTTGGTGGGTGCGGAAGCCGCCAGTTTGCCTGCACCAGGAATGAACAGCCCTCTGAATATGTCAATCAAACATCCGCTTATTGAGCTACAGTGAGTAATTGCACTTTTTCTAATGCTGACATAGTTGTGTTGATTTTCTGCAGAATAGTGATTTTAAGGAAGTTAGAGCCTAACATTCAGACTCAAGCGTGTGTAATTTCCTTAGAATTAGCAGGATTCTCAATTCCCCCTAAATTCAAGAACAAACAATCAGCATGCATTTAAGTATATAGTATTTATTTATAGTGTATACAGTGTATGTATACTGCATTGAGACATGGATTAAGCTTTCTTAAAGATTTGAGGTTTTTTCTGTGGGTTTCTATGTATTTGAGGATTGCAGGATTAGGTTAAAATAGAAATGTTTAAATATAGTGTAAGGTAATAGTGTGTGTCTGCTTTGATTTTTGATCAGAGGAAGGAAGTGTTTGGCTTGTCATAGGAAACAAATTTCTTAATGCATATGACACATTTGTGTCGCTGCTATTTTTTAATAAAACCCAGAAACACCAGAAACCATAAAATCCTAAGTATGTGTATGTTAGTAACATACACATTTCTACTGTGAAACAGTGAAACGTATATTAACAATTAAAGTCATATTATTTCTTATTCAATGCAGTAATCTGGCTAATATTGTGAATTATTATTTGCAAATGTTGGAATGTAACACTAACATACTTGATTCTGTAAAGCATACTTCCTGCTATTCAAAACAGTATGGGAAATAGTACACAACCTAGTAGTATGACATTCCAAACACCTCCTCTATGATTGTATTACAGGAACACAATGTATAGTCTTCTTCGCCGACAGTCGCAGGAAATACGCCAAAGTGTTTTCCATATAGATGCTCATTGTGACCCAAATGGCTCCCAAAAAACACAGTCATCTAAGACACTCAGTAAGCACAACATTTGGCTTTAGAAAATCACTAAAACATGAGAACTAATTGATTTGTTTGCATTTACTGTAAACACTGATGATTTTAATTCCATGATTCCACAGTTTAATCATCTTATGACTCTCTGTAGCTTCTGCAGGACCTGCACCTGGTTCCACTCAAACCCCAGAATCCTCTGCTAACAACAGATGTGATAGAATGCAAGAAAACAGCCTCATTCACCATTTTTCTATAAGGAGCAGCAAGGAAAAATCCAGACCTCCAGACCTTCAACAGGAAACATCTCGCCTTCAACAGGAAAAATCCTCACTGGCTGAGGAAGTTAAAGCACAGAAGGTAGAGTATGAATTATTTATGTGTGGTGCTTGCAAGGCAAAGCATCACTATCGCTATTGTTTACACTTAAGTTTAGGGATTTGTACAAACCCCCAATTATTAAAGTGTTGTGTATGGTTTCAGGAGTTGGTGTTTTTATTACATAAAGTTCTGGAGGCTGCCCAGCTGGAGAAGCACACCTGCGTTCAGTTCCTAGCAGCCGAAGGAGAACAGGAACGCTTGGAGCTCCTGAGACAGTGCGAGCGGCGTGCGGCAGAAATGCGAAACCATCTGGATTCCCTGCAGGTGGAGAACGAGGCCCTACACAGAGATCTGAGCGAGCGGGACGCCCACATCACTGAGCTCCAGGAGAGTGTGCAGCTCCTCATGCAGAAAAACCAGGCCAAACAGGAAGTGATATTGAAGCTCTCAGAGAAGATGACAGCCTGTGGTGCCGACCAGCAATACACCAATGGCGTTAAGTCAGAATCCTTCAAGCAACTAACACATGAGAATGAGAATTTAAAAGTGAGAAAATTAAACCATTTTTTCCTGATATTATTAAACTTAAACATTAAAAATTAAAGTTGCAGTTAAGACTGGAATTATGATAAAAACAGTACTGTAAATGTGCATTATTAAAGCATGCCCACAGCTCTCTTACTGCAACTACAATGATGGTTCCATTATCTTTTCTGTTTTAGGATGATTTGAAAGCATATAAAATTCAGAACAAGTTCCTAAACTCTGAGATCCACCAGCTGACCATGCTTTGGAGAAAAAGTTCAGAGCAGGAGAAAAGTCTGATAGTGAAGGTGAATTAATTCTCATGTTATTGGAACAAAATGTGTCCAATAAAGTGGCATAATATGATCCTTTTAAATTGTATGTGTGTGTGTCAGTGTGCCGTCCTGGAGGCCAATAGCTGTCAGATGGAGGGCAGGTATCTGGGAATTCTTCAGAAGCTCCAGGAGAGTGAGGATCTGAATACAGAGCAGAGAGAAGCAGTCAGGAAGGTGATTAAGGACACAGTACAGGCAGACCTGAACACTACCATCAAACTCAGCCCAATAAGGTACATCCAGGCCTGCTGACAGATTTACAGCAAAAAAATCCATCATAATATACCCTCAACTGTTTTCCTTTCACCAACAAAAGAAATCTCCATAAAAGTAGCACATACAGCTCATTATATAGGCATTATTTTCTACATTTTCTAAAGCCAAATGAAAGCTTTGTGTGAGGAACAGACTTATTCAAGACACAGCTTTCAAATTTAATTTGCGCTTCCTGTTATCTGTATGTTGCTTAAATGTTGCTGTAGAGAAGACCCACTATAAGAATAGCATAAAAAATTTAATAGAGGAAAATGTTACTCTATTGTAAGCTTTTGTGATAATTCAATTTTATATATATATATATATATATATATAAAACAACCTCACACTAACATTTTGCACTCTTCCACAGTGGTTATGATGAATATGGCTTTAAGATTGCCATAGACTACAAAGCTGAGGACCTTAAGCTGCTTGCTAAGATCCAGGCGCTGGAGATCCGATCCCACAACCTTCTAAGCCATGAGGAATACGATGGGCCCTTGTTAGCTCGCTGCACTCAGCTCCTGTTTGGATGCACTGAAGGGGAGCTTTCTTCATTGCCCGAAATAAAGAATCTCCTACGGACAGGCTTGCCACACAAATACCGTGCACAGGTGTGGCGTTTTGTGGTTCAAATTAGAACCAAATCACTACGAGAGCGTTATCCTGATCGTTATCAGAAAATGTGCGAGAAGAGCAGAGCCTCACCTCACCTGGTGCCAAGACAGATTCAGTTGGACCTTGATCGAACACTGACAAGCAATAAACACTTCTCTGCTCCTTCAAGCCCTTTGATACCACAGCTGGAGAGAGTTCTGCAGGCGTTCTCATGGCAGAACCCAACCATCGGCTACGTTCAGGGACTCAACAGGTACGTGTTCCTGTAGCTTGATTGGTAGAGCACTGTGTTAACAGCGCAAAGGTTTTGGGTTCAATTCCTCGTGAACTCACATTGATTATAAAAGAATGACATATATAGAATACATTGTATTATTGCAATTTATTATGATTTACATTTATTTACAAGATTTAGTTAAATAATGTGTGAAATAATTTTCTGTAGGTTTGTAATTAGAATGAGATATGTTCATAGTGCTTTTAAGCAAGAATATGTATCAAATTTTTCATAAGATATATTAGCGATACTAACTGTAGAAATAATTGTCTGTAAGAATGTAACTGGTTTCTAAATAGAAAGGTGACTGAATTGATGACAGCTACATCATATGTAAACCACTTTCAAGAAATGTATTGATGTTTACAACTTAAAACCTTTACAACATAATCTATATGTAAAGTATCCAGTGATAAGTGATGACCCAACATAATGAAAAATGCCAATATATTTAGTACCATACATAATGCTGACCTTATACAGTCAGACCATTTTATGGAATATACTGACATCTGGTGGTTATTTATTGACCTCTTGTTGAACTAACAAATAGTCCTGATGTGTGCCTGGGAGGCTGCCCTTTAAAATCCTGACCAAACAAAATATGATATAAAATTGATTTGTTTACAGAATATATGATTTATATAGGCTCCTTAGTATTTGATATGGCCCTCTGTCTCCCCGGGTCCTAGGCTGCTGCTTATTGGGCCCTACAGTTACTTTAACCCCAGTGAGCCGGCACAAATGGCAGTTTGCGCGCACACACACACACACACACACCATGAACTATATCCAAGTAAAAGTAAACACAATCTATGCCAATGTACACAGACTGGCGGCCATTGCTCTGCTGGTACTACAGAATGAGGAGGATGCCTTCTGGTGCCTGGTGGTAATTGTGGAGTTCCTCATGCCAAACAATTATTACACTAAAGATCTGGTGGGCTGTCAGGTAGGTGCTGTTTAACAGACTTATCTTCAGCCATATTTATATATATATATACATTTACTCATAGTCCTCTATGTTTTTAATAATGGCTGCACTCTAACTTTGTGTCACTCCAGGCTGATCAGCGAGTATTAAAGGACCTCATGTGGGAGAAACTGCCTCGCCTCATGACCCACCTGGAAGCTCAGAAAGTAGATGTGTCACTTATCACTGTTGAATGGTTCCTGGTGTTGTTTGTTGACAGTTTGCCAAGCCGAATATTGTTTAAAGTATGGGACGCCTTCCTGTACGAGGGCATCAAGGTACTGTTAATCACACAAAGCATTCTGGGAAATGTTGTATAGTTTATTACTGGTGGTAAAACATTCAAAGTTCCTGCTTGTTGGCATGAATGTAAAGGTCAAGACAATATTTCCAGAAAGCTACAAATTGTCCAATTAAACCACCTGAAATGAATGTGGCTATTCAATGGACAAGACCAAAATGTAATGTGTTAAAAAGTTAAAAGGGTTTGAGATTTAAATCGTTTTATTTTAGAGGGGAAAAATGTGCAAAAGTCTGTGATAAATCTACATGCCCTATAATGTACCAATGAATTAATAATTTCTTCATCACACAGGTTATATTTCGCTATGCACTGGCTCTGTTTAAATACAGAGAAGAGGACATCTTGAAGATCCATGACAGTGTTGAGATGTACCAATATCTCCGCCTCTTCCCCAACACCATCACAGATGGAAGGTGAGATGGAGATAATGGGAGGGAAAGCACTAATATAGTATAAATATAATAATATCAATACAAATTACTAAAACTACCCTTAATATAAAGTGCTACTTATTTCAATAGTCTTTTCCATCTCTTCAAGGAACTTGGAACTCTTTTTGGAACTCTTTTTGCCATAGACAATCATGACCATATATAACTTATTGAACCGTAGTTAAACAAGCATGCAGCATGCAGGAACAGAAAATGGGTCACTTGCCTCTATTGTTTGGATGTTTTATTTTTATATAGGGCATCATGCCATTATTTCAAAAGCACTGAAAAGAAAAGCATTGTTGGAAAGTCCTTCCAAACTTCTGTTTTTAAAGGAAACATATCAGAACAGTTTATCATTGTATATGAACCTCATCCACTTGGCAGGGCTGCAGATAAAAAATGTTGTCCCAGATGTGTTCCATTATACCAGTAGGCAAGCCTGAAAATGTTGGTTGAGGTGGAGGTTTGTAATACAAATCTAAACTTGTTTGTTATTGTAAATCATTGTTATAATTGCCCCAAGAAACCGTGCACAGAAATAATCTTTCTATTGTTTTTTCCAGTATGTCCATTAAATGATTAAAGAGCTGCTGTTTTCTTGTGGTCCTAAAATATCAAACCAGCCCTCTGTACCTTCTGTTCATAGGAAGCTGACGAGCATCGCCTTTAACGACATGAACCCGCTCCCCATGAAGCTCCTACGCACCCGACGCTCCGTTCATATGGAACGCCTCCATGCTGAGATTAAAGAGCTGGAGAACCTACAGAAAGCTTACAAAGCTGAGCATGTGCAGTGCAAAGACACACAGCTGGATGCCTTAGCTAGTGAAGATGAAGAGGAAGTGTGACACAGAACATTAGCTGCTGTTCATGTACACAAACTTTGAATACTGAATGAGAAACGCTACAAGGGTTAGTTCACCCTAGAATAAAAATTCTGTCATCGTTGACTTGCCCTTATGTTTCCAGACCAGTGGATCGCAGCCTTTAAATGTCAAGGCTTACAGGAAGGATCATCTTTAAAGCTTTATATCAGTAAGGCACAAGAGAAAGCTGAATTGTTAAGGCTGTACCTATTTATACCTCTCAGTGTGCAATTGTATGTAAACTTTTAGCAAAGAATTGTTCGCATTCAAACCTTTGATGCTGCTTTTATTCTTTATTGTTACTGTATTTAAGGCATATTGCTGTATGTAAAACAATGCGAGCGCCAGTTCATAGGCTTATAGTCTTAGCCATCATGGCTGAATACATAATGTGTTACGAAGTCTGGGAGTCTAGCATGCTTATAATAAATGTACAAATTAAACTCTAATTTTTCATTTTGTCTTATTAAAACTTAATAAATTCTTAAAGGTGTAAATATTGTGACTATCTACAGCTGTTACTCGCTCAGCTCTTTAACATTCCAACCTGTTAACTATGTTAAAAAAGTGGACACATCTGAAATCACCTTGTTCTTTTTTCCCCATTTTATTACTTTAAAAAACAGGATACATATGAAATCATAGATATAAAAATCAAACAAATAAACAAAAACTTAGTTCAATGTTACAAACAACTTTACTGCAGGTAAGAGCTAAGAGCTAATATCACACCAGAGGAGTGAATGGATATATTGCCTATCCATGACTGTATCTATGATAATAGAAATGGTCCTATTCCCAAATGTGACAGAATAGAATCACAGTTTCCCAAAATGAAATAGTAATAGACTCACAACCTTATCTCGAAAAAATAAAAACAGTGGCTTGTCGCATAATAAAGCTATTGTTCTATCAGTGTTAAATCACATGTATTCTAATGCCAAACAGTTCACGTTCCTAAAAAAAATGGCTCATTGTTTTAAAGAGTTAGAAAGTCCCGGGTCAGGAGCATGCAGGTCATCTGTGTGTGTGTGTGTATACAGTGGTTATGCATTTTGCTAGCTTGGTTCCATCTCTAAGCACAGCTTGTCTGTTTCTTTCTAACACACACTGACAAGCGTAACTGTGTCTCAGCTGTTAATAAAGCAGTTTCAGTGAATTAGGAAAAGGAAAGAAAAAAAGGCCATAGGCAAGAAAAAAGCAAAGCTAGCTGGTTTTCAACCAGGTAGCACAATAAAGTGTTTGTGCACATTTAAATTCCCATTTTGTGCACATTTGGCAATAAAAGTGGAGTTCTCAGCCAGAGTCTGAGGCCAAAAGAGACTGTTCCAGTGATCACCTGACACTGGTATCCACAGCAAAGCAACTTTCACAGATAGTAGTTGCCAATCTGCACTTCTAGTCTAGTATTACTGACCATTGCTAACTTCAGAAATTCCCAAAACACTGATCTTCAGCATTGTAGGGTGAATCTCATCAAACATTTCCAGGTCATATTTAACCACAAAATAAAATAAATTTGAAAAAAAAAACTGCAAAAAAGAATAGTTTACCTTGGGGATAAATGACCTGGACTTTTTGTAAGATTCTGCCAAGTTCTACCAAACAATTCACACAACCTACTAGTTCAGTCACCATCTGTTTCGGTTACCTAATAAACCACTAGTTGTGTAACTACAAACTGACAACTTAAGCGTCTTAAGTCTTAAGCGTTTAAAAGACCATTTTTTGACAGAGAAGATTTCTTTAAACATTTATGAAACATCTCTATATTGAATGCGCTATAAGACAATTTTAACTATAAATGTTTTTACAGATATTTTTAATTAATCTCTGTGTTTAAATGTATGCCATCTTAGTGCAATATTTAACATGCTTTCAGCATAATTTTTGTGTGGCAAATGTTATATCTTCCTCTTTTAACTTTTCTTAATTCATGCTCTAAATATCTAATACTTACATCTGTGTTCATTTCCAAACTCCCCCAAAAATCTAAGACTTTGTGATATCCTCATTATAACAATTCATTACATTTCCCTCCAATGTAAGACATAACAACATGTTTAATATGTGTAGGCAAACACATTAAGGTGTACATCACATTAATTCATGACATTTTTACTAAATCTAAATTTGTTAGCAAAAGAACAGAAATGAATTAACATAGATTCCTCTGTATGTAAATAAATGACATGCTTATACCATGATCGGGCATTTGATGGGTATGCCATTTTACTGTTAAGGGGTCGATCTGTTAAGGCCTATGAGCTGTTTCCATTCCAGTTCTGTACTGCATTGATCTAATCTGTGTAATCCAGCAGGGGGCGACATTCACTCAATTGTTTAAGGCAAAATGCGAGTTTCCTGTGACCGTCCTCTACCTAAACGTCACTATCACATCACTGTCTTGCTGAAAATAAAACAATGTTTCTTTTACAATGGGTTGCACAAGTAGGAAGACTTTTGTTAGATGCAGATATGAAAGTCAGTGCTTCCAGAAATCCCCTAAGCTTAAAGCAGCTGAACTCTCCAATGGTTACTGAGCGAGAAAAAGATTAAAAAGCATCATTAGCAGGTATTTCCCAAAAGCAGAGGCTATATTTTGCTGTAAGCCCCCTATTAAGAATTGCACGTAAGGAGAGATCAGTGCTTTATGCCAAGGACCACTCTCATGAACAATAAACATGTGCAAGATATACATGCTTGCTTAAGGTCATGTTATTTTAACAATCATAATCAAAGACAAGCATTCACAATGATGTGAAAGAACCAGATGCTCCAGCCACATGGAAGCACCATGACTGTCCCCACTGCTGATTTACAAACAGGCGTAGCCTTACTTGTCTTTGAAGGAAGAGTTAGTTTAGCAGTAAAAATTCAGCTCTTAAGCTAGAAGCTTGATCAGAATGACTATCTGCTACCATGTTGTAGAAGGAATGTGATTTGAAACCATTTCCATCTTCCTCCTGTTAAGTAACCTGACCAGTTTCTTATAGAACTAACAGTTACAGCAGGAATTATAATCAAACTCAGAAACAAACTGAACTCATCACCATCGGAGGGAAACCAGGTAACCTTTATACACAAAAGTGAAATACAAGGACGAGGCCTTTTGCCTTCATTTTCAGGAAGTTAAAAGAAAATGATCGAGCGCATTTTTGTGACAAAGTGAGAAATGAAAAGCGCAGAATCTGCTTCAGTATCAGTACTGAAAGAGAAAAACAAGGGCTGCACTGCAGTATAATGTGAGCTTCTTACATACGCAAAGAAAACCAATTAAAAAAGGGTTGTTATGAAAATGTACATAATAAAAACGCTGACTCTACACATTATTAATACGGTGTTTCACTAGATGGCAACTGGGTTTTTAGTCTTATAAAAAGGACATCATTACGAAAAATGCATCAGGCTTTTAAAATACGCAGCGCTCCAATATAAAGTGCTTCATTACATTGTTATTTCAGGTTTTTTTACAGTCTCTTATTAAAATATTGTATTCCCTGGAGTGAAACCATAGTAAACATGTTACACGTTGGTAAAAATAAACATTTTGGAATGTCTTTAAAAAGTCCCATGGGCTGATTTTGGTCAAGCAGAGCTTGTCCCAGGAGCCTGCAGGAAAGAAACAAGTTATTACATGTCAATACAAGAATTAAATAATTACCAGCACATCTGAAGGAGTTAGTCCACTTCATCAATCGTCTTCAATAACCAGAATAAATTGTCCCAAAAAATGGGTTCAAATGGCATTGCAAGAACTGAAGCAGGTGTGAGTTGCCATGCATGCTGAGGGTGGAACAGTGAACGGAAAGACTGTCTTGAAACCAGATTCTTATTTCTGTAATGTCAATGGCATTTACAGTGAAAGATTTCCTGTAACTCAACTCGTAGAGCACTCTCCGTTAGCAATGCAAAGTTTGTGGGTTCAAATTCCAGGGAATACACATACTGATGGATAGCTTTCTCAATGCATAATTTGTATGACGTATAGCTTGAATGTACTGTAAGTTACTTCGGATAAAAGCCTGCCAAATGCATAAATGTATATCAGTCATACCCTACTAGACAAAACACATTCTTGCTGAAGGAAATCCAATTCTGAGCTTTCTTTAAGCTTCAATAGTCTGTCCAAGTAGGTTAGAAGGTTTTACCTGTATAACAAAGAGTTTCCATTCCACACTGGATCTGTGTTACTGCATGTTGTCAGGCACAACATACTGTGGATGATCCATTATAGCAACACGGTGACTTTAAGGCAACAGATACGAAAAATACAGTTTATAGCTGCCATATGACTTCAAGACAGTCAATAAAACAAGAGGCAAAAATGTAATAAAAAAAGATTAAAGAAAAACAATCCACAGATAGAAAAATAGTTGCAATGCAGTGCAATGAATATAAGGATGGATGAGAGATGGATGATGGGAGGAGAATGTGATGAAGCGTTAGTCAGCATGCGGCAGCAGCTACAGGCGTGTTCTGCAGTAATGTGACCAGGAAACAGAGGGTGGAGGTGGGCAGGCACACAGACAGAAAGATGATCATGTCTTGAGTGAGGCAGACCACCAGCGTGTGCTCTGATAGGACCCAGTCTACCAGCACACCCAGCAGCAGGTAGTAGACGTGAAACTCCTGCAAGGCCTGCCAGTCTGACTCTGCCATGTCCTCATCACCACTCACCATGGTCTTAACCTCCGTCAACTCCACCTCTTCCTTGGAACGGGAGCGATGGCTGCGGCCCCTCTCCTCCATGGCCATTGACCTTCTGCTGTTCTCCACAAACTCCTGCAGGACAGAAGGGAGAGAGGTGTTAGAATCAAAACAGCTGAAAAATATC
>JAZGTI010013633.1:0-14719 GCA_036877585.1 Botia kubotai
AATCAGCTAACCTCTAGAGTAGTTCTCAGTGACTGAATGAGACGTGTTTCCGCTCTGTGTCACAGATTGAGAACGGATCTGTCTGGAAGCAGGTGTATCAGGATCTGGGCATTCCTGTGCTGAACTCTGCTGCCGGGTACAACATCAAATGTGCCTACAGGAAGTATGTGTCTCCTTCTTAATCCTCCTATCTCTGAGACAGAAAGACAGTCGCAGTAAATCAGCTGCTACTCCAGCACTGATATTTCCAAACACTGTGTTTGCTTCTTATTAGGGGTCAGACTCAGAAGGTCAGGGGGCTTCTGTTTTATCAGCCTGTAGATAACTGGTAAAGTGAATGTAGCACACTGATGGAGGGGCTTGAGATTTTAGGTAGACTTTAAAGTCAGTCCCTCAAACCCTCTAGCGCCACCTCCATGTTTTAACATTTGTATTTAAATCAGTATTTAAGTGAATGGTTTGTGCTATATTAATTGCACCCTGTGATTTAAAGCTTATTGTTCCAGTCTGTTTAATTTAGTCAAAAAAAATCAGACTCGTCCTACAACATTCTTGACAGCTGTACTGTGTGTTGTCGAACCTTCTGCAGGTATCTGTATGGTTTTGAGGATTACTGCACTTCCACTGGAATCACATTCCACATGGATCTGCCCTATAAGATGAGTGAGAAAATGAGTGAGAAGATCAAGGTGAACCCTGAGGAAACCACCAGCACCAGTGACAGTGTCTCTAGAAGCACAACAGAGGAACTGAAAGAGATCCCCAACAGCCAACATGTGCTGAAGGTAGTAAAACATCTCAGATGTTTTCAGGTGTTCAGAGTGATGTACTACCAGGATGATGAAGTGTTATTTCTCATCAGGAGGACAAAACAGACGCTGCACGACTAGATGAAGATAACATGGACATCAGCAGCATCAAGGAAGATGACAATCACCATGCTGATGAAGAGGAGAACAATAAGAACGAAGTGACCCCCAAACACAAGGTCAAAGAGGGCAACCCAACAGCTGAAGGTCCAGTCCCAGAGAGAGTGAAGGAGAAACCTTATAAAGAACCTGACAACAATGATCTTTCAGGGTAGGTGGAATCTGATCCAGCAGGCTGTGTTTGTAGCATGTGGTTCTGTGGATCTCTGACGGAGATTATTGAGAGAGAGAGAGAAAGTGAGATGATGTGAGACAATGCTTTGAGACTGAACACATGGTGAGCAAAGCTGGAGAGAATAAGAGAATTAAAGAGGTAGATGAAGAGAGAGCAGCTGGTTCACACATTACATGTAAGCAGCATGTCAGCTGACTTAATGATAGATGTAGGATTTTGTTTGTAAATGAAAGTGAGAACGTTTTAATCAAGAGACATTACCAGTCAGAAGTTTAGGGTCAACTCGACCAAAATGTTTCATTTTTAATCTGAAGGCAGTTGCTTAAACATTCGAAATTATTTAATAGACAATAATGTAATTTTACCAGCATATTCACTTCTGTTATCAAAAGACATCTGTTTAAACCAAATAATGAAGAAAAATCTGCCAAAAATCAGAGAAATTGTATTTGTAACTCCTTCAAAGGATTAAAACACTAAAATATAAGAGTTTTATTTTTTAAAACTGTGCAGTTTTTTACATTCATGCATTTGGCAGAAGCTTTTATCCAAAGTGACTATCAGTGCATTCAGTGTTTACATTTTATCAGTATGTGTTTCCTGGGAATCGAACACACAACCTTTGTGCTGCTAACACAATGCTGTACCAGTGGAGCTACAGGAACACAATAGCACTATGTTTTGTGTGTAAAGCTAGTGCTCTGCATTAGTGCAGGATCTGTGTGTCAGTGTGAATCTGCAGCTACACCTCTATCTCTGTCTCTCTCTCTCTCTCTCTCTCTTCACATTTCTGTTAAAGAAAAGTGACTCTGGGCTGATCCTGCTGCTTTCCTGATGGAAATTACTAACATCACAGAACGAGATAATGTCCAAACCAAGTTTAAAAATAATAACTGCTGTGAAGTCCCTGAAACTCAGTTGTGGGTTCATCTATGAGACCAGACACATTATTAGCTTGTTTCATTGACAAACATCACATGTGAATTGTTACAGTTGTTTTGTCATTATTTATAATTGTGTCAGTTATATATTTATAAAGGCAGTATGTGTTGTGGTAAATGTGCTGAATGAAACAGGTTTGATGTGCTTGTCTTTGTTTGTGGACAACTGATCAGGTGTGATGTCACCTGTGGTTGTGTGGATATCTGGCTCCTGATTGGCTGGTTGTTTCTGTTCTGCTCTGTTTCTCTGGATGATATCAGATCTGATGGCGTTTATGTGATGCTCCACAGGAGTTGAGAACCAAATGATTTTATTGGTGTTCAGTTATGCTGTTATTCTGTTAAGCTGAAGTGAACGAACAGTGTATTAAAATACTCTGACTGTGATTACTTCACTGTGATTATAACACAAAAAATGGTGTTCTATCTGAGATGTTTACAGTCTGAATGACAAACTGACTGTGATGAATTGAAACAGGTCGCATGGTTTGAAGCCATTCATGGCCAAGATTTTAGAAAAAGTCGTGTTCAGTTAACTCTCTGCCTTTCTGTCCCAGAACAACCTCTTGGATATCAACCAATCCGGCTTCAAGAAAGGTCATTCAACCGAGACTGCACTGTTCTTATTCTGCTGGATTTGTCAGCCGCTTTTGATACTGTTAACCACCAGATACTCCTGACGACGCTCAAATCACTGTGCGTTTCAGGTACCGCACTCCAGTGGTTCAGTTCTTACCTCTCTGACAGGTCGTTCAGGGTGTCCAACCTGCAACACCTAGACACGGGTGCCCCAGGGCTCAGTTCTTAGACCACTCCTCTTCTCAATCTACATGGCATCTCTAGGATCTGTCATTCAGAAACATGGCTTTTCCTATCACTGTTATGCTGATGACACCCAGCTCTACCTTCGCCCTCTACAACATCAGGAAGGTCAGACCCTTCCTATCGAATCACGCAGAACAACTCCTTGTTCAAGCTCTGGCTCTCTCCAGACTGGACTACTGCAATGCTCTCCTCGCAGGGCTTCCAGCTTGTTCCATCAAGCCCCTGCAGTTGATTCAGAATGCAGCAGCTAGAGTGGTCTTTAAACAGCCTAAAAGAGCACACGTCACGCCACTGCTCATCCAGTTGCACTGGCTGCCAGTAGCTGCTCGCATCAGATTCAAGGCTCTGATGTTCGCATTGAAGGTGACTACTGGATCCGCACCTCCCTACCTGCTCTCCCTTCTTCGCACTTATGTGCCCACCAGAAATGTGCGTTCAGCTAACGAACGTCGCCTTGTGGTTCCATMCCAACGAGGGAAGAAATCMCTYTCCCGGACTCTCTCTTTCACTCTGCCCGGTTGGTGGAATGAACTCCATATCTCCATCAGAATGGCTGAGTCATTAGCCATTTTCAAGAAACAAGAAACGACTTCACTTCCTTGACTAATTTACTAACACACAGCCACTTCTACTTCTTTATAAAAGAAGTAAAGATCATAAAAATATAAATATAAAATATATCAATATATCAATATAAAAATATATAAAAGATCAGCTGTGGCTACACTAGAGTAGACATGTGTGCTATTAACTACATTGACATTTAGGCATGTAGCAGATTCTTTTATGAGGAAAACAATGAAGCCATACATCATACAGAGGCAAACACATCAGCCGGACACTGTTACAGTGTTACCAGCACTTCAATGCTTGATAGAGGCGAGACCTGTTGAGAGGGAAGTTTGTTTTTTATACTGGTGTCAGGTATTGGTGGAAGACACATGTTTTTAGCTGTTTCTTGTTTATAGTGAGTGATGCAGCAGACCCTACTGAGTCTGGAAGATCATTCCACCAGCGAGGGATAGTGAAGCAGGTGATTGTGTGCCTAACCAGAGATGATGATTCTTGCTTAATAGGAAATGACATACTGAATTCTTCACAATGTAAAGTGATTATGTAGTAGAGACAGTGATGTTAAGAGTCTGTGTCTAGCTCGGCTTCTTTGCTCTAATATGATTGTGAGCTTTGCTGTGCAGTCTTGCTTCACTCTGACCTGACACACACACACACACACACACACGCTCAGTCACATAAAGTGTTAGCACAGCTTAGAAATGAAGGTTCTGTCATCATTCATGTCATCACCAAAATGAGGCATGTTTATGAATGACTTCTGGTTACAGTATTACACTTATATTCCGTTAATAACTTGTACAGTACACGTGTCGTATGGTTCACTGTTCCTCGTATTTGTCCTGTTGGACCACAGCTCTGGTCACTGTCATTTCTTCAGAATTTCCACAGATGAAAGGACAAATGATGACTGTAGATTAATGTGATGATGAGTAAACAATGACAGTTTTCATTTTCGGGTGAATTGTTAGAGATAAGAATCAGGCAGTAGTGTCGGTCTGTGGACAGTCAGCAGACAGTCAGCGGGGTGACCCATAACACCTTCCTCCTGTGTTCTCATCTCATCAGCAGAATGTCAGAATTAGCCGGCAGAAAGAGTTGAGGATAATTAGCTTTTAGAAGCTCTAGGCTGAGACAGGGAGATCAGAGGGTATTTTGGGGTGTTTTTTGGGAAGGGGGGGGGGTAAAGTCTAGGGTCAGGAAACAGGAGGAACTGAATTGTCTTTCTTGCAGGGATGTCAGCAGTCAGGATTGGGAAGAGGGGGAAGAGTTTGAGTGTTACCCTCCTGGCATGAAGGTGCAGGTGAGGTTTGGGCGAGGCCGCCATCAGAAGACGTATGAAGCCACAGTGAAAGAGGCAGACCTGGAGGGGGGAAAGGTTCTCTACCTGGTGCACTACTGTGGCTGGAACATCAGGTAAGGCAGGAACCGGAGAACTGAATGCCTCCCTGTTTCCAAATACCAAACTTCAGTCCAGCCCACACTGCGGCTTGTGTTGTCCAAGTACTGCCCACTGTGATAGGACAAGAGAGTGTGGCTGACATGTGGATTGGGCCAATCACAGATCCAGGGTGTGTTTTTGCCACAGTAATGATACAAAGGTCTTCATGAGCTGTTAATAGCAAAACAAAAGTAGCAAATCAAGAAAAGTGCTTTCCAGTTTTGTGTATGGTAGACATCAGCCTGCGGGCCGTCTGGATCAGATCCCGAGTTCTGTAGAAACAATCCAGCTAAGTGAAACACTGATACAGACTGTTATGAGAGTTTCTTTCCTCTTCAAACGCAGTCGTGTGTATTGGCTCATTTTGGGAAGTCAGCTGTGTGGTGTGTTTGTATTATTGACAGTCATGTTGGCTCTTTTATTTGTCTCTTGGAGAAGGTTCATTAGTCTGCACCCTTTCATTGCTGTTTCACTGCTGGAAGACACTGTCAGTGATGAGGTGCTGTAGCACACCTTACAGAGTCAGCTGCAGTTTAAGAGGGTTCACACTGGAGGTGCACGACTCTTGTTTTCAAATGTGTTGTGTGCGCACTTATGTTGCTGAATGTGATGAGATTTGAAAACATGATTGTGACTATCGTGGAATAAGTTTGCTTCTCTCTGTCAGAAAGTGTCTGTTGCTGTCTGTATGTTTGCTAGTTCACCACATCTTCATTAATATGAGCAAGATGCACTCTAAGCATGCTGTTAAGAATCAGTGTTTAATGCCTTTTCTCAAGATCTTTTCTCTGGAAAATGTTTCAGTTCTTGTTCTCTTCTCTAGTAGATGTGTTGATGGTGAACTGTCACTTTTAGGACCTTGTCTGTGTACTGTGTCTTTGGGCTGATTTGCTGTGGCAATGATGTAATGCTGATGTATCTGGTTAATTGTTTTCCTTTGATAAACTGAGTGAATCTCATTAAACCTGTCAGAAACATGAATCAATTTGAATATAACAAATAATATTTATAAATGCTGTTCCTTGCTTTAAATTTATGCTGAATAAAACTTAAAAGTAAAGTAAAGTAGTAAACCATCCGAGTTTATGAGATACATGCAGCGACACACACTTTTGTTCTGTTGAACTGTATTGACGAGCTGTTTTTCTCTCCTAACAGGTATGACGAGTGGATCAAAGCTGATAAGATTGTCAGACCAGCTAATAAGAACGTCCCTAAAATAAAACACCGCAAGAAAATAAAGGTACGATCTGACATCATCAGATACTTCATCTGTTTTTTGATGTGATGATTTGTTTGGTAGAATATATTTCTGATTATTTCTGTGCACCTCAGCACATCTATATTTTTTATGTGAATTCATAAATCCATATAGATTAGTCTGTAAATGTAGCATTTAAATGTCTTTTTAAATTAATAACAGAATAAAGCTGAGCGAGAGAGAGAGCGAATAGACTGCGAGAGACTGCCGGACAGGGACGATCTTCCTTTGCCCAAAACTCGTGTGAATAGATTGTCTAAAGCAAACAGTGGCAGTGATGTTTTCTCCAGGCTGGAGGAGTGTGATGAGAATGAAAGCCAGCAGACTGCCGTCCAGCCTTCAGAGATTACATCCATCCTCAACGGTCTCCCGGGTAACTGAGTATTCACACTACATCATTCTGTTGAGTGCTGTCTCGCTGCACACTTCACCTTTAGTGTACTTGTTTTTAAGCTGCCACAGTCATTTTTCTGGTTACGCCTGGCATTCAGATATTTTATCAGCTAGAAGTTGCTGTTTTAGAGTGCAAAATTTACCTGTATAAACACACAAACAAAATTACCCTTCGCAAAATACGAATTTTATTGTATCTGGTAATCACAAAACTTGAAAATTCATGGAAATTTATTGGTCACCTGTAATTATCTGAATTAGTGCAACAGAGTTAATGCTTATGGGCCTTTGTTTACTGTAGCTTCAGAGAGCTCCACAGAGGACAGCGAGCGAGAGGAGGATGGTGAAGCTGATCATGATGAAGAGGACCGTCCCAGTGAGCGAACAAGCCTTCCGACACAAGTTCTTCCAGAGCACCAGAGTACACCAGAGCACTGGAAGAGCAGAAGACCATCTGAGGGTGTAAGAGCCACAGCAGCTGTGGATAACAACCAGGAACTGACTGCCCAGGAGAGCCCAGATCCAACTAAGAGGAAGGGGCAGTTTGAGGTGAAAGGTTCCGGAACCAAACGGAAAAAAGCAGAAGCTCAAGGGGAACGCACCTTGAAAAGCCAAGCAAAAGGCAAAAATAAAGGCACCAGGGCTGGAGACTGGCTGCCCAGCAGTTTACCTAAAAACATAGAGGACAGAGGTTCTCAGTTATGTAGCAGTTCAGAAGATGAAGCAGATCCTCCAGCAGAAGATCAGGCCGAGGAAGAGCCAAGGGGACATTCCAAAACCAAGAGTTCCCCATCAAAGAAGTACAACGGGCTAAAGGAAAAGAATAAGGGTGAATGTTCTGGTTTCTGGGAGATCTCTGAGAAAAAAAACAAAATGTCAGCAGGGATGGAGGAGAGGATACCCAGAGCCAAAGGTCAGAAAGACGTTTGGTCCAGTATCCAGGTTCAGTGGCCCAAGAAGACCTTGAAGGAGCTGTTTTCAGACTCAGACACAGAGACAGCCAACTCTCCTCCCGCTACAGTGATGCCTCCAGATGAACCATGCATCGAGACTGCCCAGGACAACAAGATCGCTGAGGAACACCAGGAGAACCAAGAGAAGATTGAAGAGAATCCCAGTAGCGGCACAAACTCAGTCCTCAACACACCGCCTACTACACCTGAGACATCGGTCGTGGGTGAGGGATCCGCAGAGGTTCTGCCTGAGATGCAGGCACCTTCACCACCCTCCGTGATGGCCACCAGCCCCCAGACTGTTTCCTTACCGTCAGAAGCTCTGGCCGAGGAGAGGGCAGACGGACGTAGCGAGTCAGATAGCAGCACGGTGGAGGTGGAGAGCGTGGGTGGAGAAAGCCAGGAGATTCCTCAAGAAGAGGGGGTGGGTTTCCCCTCCAAGACCTTTGATGGACATCTGTCCTGCAACAGCAACTGTAGTTTAACCCTCAGCAGCAGCAGTCAGCAGGAGAGCGATCAGAAAGCCAAAGGTACAGTGTCCACAACTCTAATCAGCTTCCTTCAGGTTGGCCAAATCTAAGACAACATGTATGATTTCCAGATGAGACAATTAAATGTTTAAATCTAATGAGCCTCAGCCAGGAGGCTGTTAGTGATACATGTTCTTTAAAATGATGAAAATCTGTCTGTTTATTCATTTGAATAATGTCATACAATATTTATATTAAAACACCTGAGTATGATTTTAAAAGGCATTTTGTGTGACATCATAAACATTCTAAGTTGTTTCGAATTTTTGAATTTTCCGAATTGTGAAACAAACTTTATTTCTGGGTTTCTCACTCAGCGTCATCCAATCATAAGCGGCAGAGAGATTCTCAAGGGGGAGGAGCTTCAAAGAAACACAAGCGGGGTCACAAAAGCCTGAGTTTAAATTCCAAGAAGAACCGCAAAGCAGGTAACAGAGATGAGCGTCTGTCTGAAGAGCTCGAGTGCTCGAGTTCAACAGAAGCTGCAGACACAATCGTTCTGTAGTTTTAAATCTGTGTCATTCAGTCTCTGCTCTTTTCACTCAGACTCTTATTGGCACTCTTTTGAGCTTCTCTGCACATCCGGTTGAGTGTTTTAAGTGTGAATATTGTTAGAATTGACAGTGAATCACTCAGCTTGTGAATCTAGAGCGATTAGTGCTGTAGGAGTTTCCTGTCTTCAGTGATTCACTGATTGTTTACACATCGTGCGTTTGCAGCTCTGAGGTTCACCAGTAATGTGATGTTTCCTCTTACACACTGTTCACACAAACTCGCTTCTCTTTAAACCTGAAAAACAGTTCTTATCCACTCCATTGTGATTGGATCTTAGTTCACTGCTGAATGCTATTTCTATAATATTATATGATAATAGTATATGATATTTAATATTTGTATGTAATATCATTTATTATTATTTTTATTGAGTTTTGCAGAAAACTGAACGAGGACCTTTGAGTTTCTGTGTATATTTGACTTCAGTGCTGAGATGCTCTGTGTATATTTGACTTCTTACAATAATCTCCCTCTTTTTTCTCTCCTCTGTCTCTTTCTCCTCTCTTTCCTTGTCTATCTCCCTCTCTCCCCCTCTCTCTTCTCTTCCCCTCTTTCCTCTCTTTCTCTCTCTATTTCGCTCCCCACCCCACCCCTCTCTCTCTCTCTGTCGTCTGCTGTGCAGCTCACAGCAGTGATAGTGAGGACCAATCCATCAGTGACAGAACTGCCAAATCTCCCCCATCAATGATTAACACTGACCTGAAATCAGCTCTCTCACCCAAGTGCTCGGAACGATCGAGCCCCTCAGGCCACAGATACTACAAGCACGGCGACCCCGAGCATTCTCACGGCAGAGATCCACACACATGGACCAGGCGCAGCTTCCAGATGTGTGAGTGTCATATGGAGCTCAGATTAGCACTGTGTGCTTTAGTCATGTTATTGAAGGCCCCTGATGTGCATTTGTTTGAAGTCTTGATTTTGTTTTTTGGGGTGCAGAGGAACAGCTGTGTAACCTTTACCTTACTGCTGCACCTCTCTTGCCTGTCTGTCAAAAATGTTTCTGACCTTCTGATATACAGAATGAGCTCTGGCTGGTTAACGTTTCTTTGGCATGGCAACTGGTTTATCTCATTTCTGGGTTTTTGGTCCTGTCATAGTTCAGGAGAAGCTTGTTGTAATCCCTACAGGCTGATCATTATAGTTCTTGAAAACTGATTTCTGATAAATACGTTCTCAGTTGACAGTCACTCTTCAGTGTTGTAACTGTTGTAATCTTTTCATGCTCAAACAGTAACAGTATGTAAATGTATTTGGTTGTTTACTGTTGCTAAGCAGCAGCTGATGTGTGATCACAGATGCTTATGTACAGCAGCTGATCTGCATGCAGCATATTGAATCACATTGAACAGTATTAACTATCACATGACTCGTACTGTGATGTGAGAGTTGCTAAAACCCGCCCACCTCATGATGAATTTCTCACTCATTTTTTAAATTAACAAACGCTTTAATGTTGAATTCTCTTCCACTCTGGTTCATCCAGCGGATCTGGAAAAGATGAGCAGTCTAGAGCGGATCACATTCCTTCAGGAGAAACTTCAGGACATCAGGACTCATTACCTCCTGCTCAAAACCGAGGTGGCATCCATCGACAGGAGACGCAAGCGCATGAAGAAGAAGGGGAGAGAGAGTAAGTTGAAACCAAACACCTCAATAGCATTGATGTTCTCCTTCAGATGTGAACGAGGTCCATGAAGATCTTCTGAAACTCTTGTTTCCACAGGTGCTACAGCTGCTTCATCCTCCTCTTCTTCACCGTCCTCCAGCTCGCTCACGGCTGCTGTAATGCTGACGCTGGCCGACCCGACGGTTTCGGGTGCTTCACAGAACTCTGGGGTGTCTGTGGAGTGCAGGTGACAGGAAGTGGACGGTATGGAGCAGCACAGAGCACTTAACCAGCACCCGGCCTGGATCAGCCTGGTTCTGGTCATCCCCTGCACTACTGGACACTGACGGACAGAACCGGGGTACAAAAACCACGAAACAATAGCCACCAGACCACAGCAACAAGCACTGTTTTATATGGACACCTGTTTCCTGGGCAAGCTATTGCACTCAAGTGCACTTTTTTTGGAGAGGTCGGGGTGGGTCGGGTTTGACAATATGACAAAAAAACTGTGTGATTGTTTTACAAAGCACCCCGTTATTGTTTGAGCATCAAATATGTTCATAATGAAGAATGTTCAGTCTAATCTTTGAATATGAATTGTACAGTGATTAACCGCTGTAATACACATTCAGTTCCACACTGTTGCTGCGCACACACATCTGTCCTCACCCCTCCACCCAAACATCACTGTTAGAATCAGCTCCAGCCCAGAGTATCACAAATTATAAACAGAGAGCCATTGAGCAGAAGGTCAGCAGATGCTGCAGTGCCTTAAATTCACCTGTTAGGGCACTGGTGTGGAATGCTGGGTAATGGGTCAGAGCTGATGTGTGTCTTTGTTTATAACATCATGACGTCATTGTTCTGTTAATTCAGTAGCTGAATCTCACAAAAGAAAATATTTCACGCCAAAATCCAAAGACGGAAAGAGGAAACATACTTTGCTTAGAGAAACATTGAAGACTAAATAATGGTATACTGTGTTACTTAAATTGTGAAGTATTTATATAATTTAACATTGTACAATTTTTTACATACGGATTGAAAAAACAATCTCTTATACCGTGAAACAGTACTGTATTACAGTAATGAGACTCAGCATTGAGAATGATTGAAAACAACTGACAAGAAAAATTACAAAGATGAAAAATGTGCTCATAAACATATTGCAAAATATGCTTCATTTTCTGTATGCAGCTTCTTGTGTTGTATGGGGTGAAATGTCTTCTTGAAATCTTGCTTTCGATACAGATTTATTCACCGATGTTTAAGGATTTCAGAAAGCCTTATGAAATATTAATTTAACAGCCTTCATCTCCACTGTTACTCATTTGAGCCCACTGCATTCCTAAAGTGTGTTTTTCTTGTGTGATCGGATGGGCTGATGAGTGACAGATGTTTGAGTTTTATTGCATTATGATTGTTGACAATTGATGATGTTTTCTGGCAGCCAGGATTCTAAATGTATTTTACTACTGAAATATATCAGACCCTGTGGGTGGGGCTGTACTTAGTTATGTGCAGTATTCAGAAGTGCAATGACAGATAGGAATCTGTGTTTGTGTCTATCTACCTTTTCTCCTCAATTCTCCTCTTCTCCGCTTTTAATAAAGCATAATAAAAGCGTAATAAAGCACTTCTCTACTGCTGTGGATGTTGTGGTGGTTTATGGGATGTCTTAAAGCAACAGGTCACCCAAAAATGACATTTCTGTCATTTACTCAGCTCATATTATTCTGTGTGTTGTTGTGTTTCTTGTGGAACACAAAAGAAGTTTTGACGCTGCACACCAGTGGAATGGATTTTCATAAAATGTCTGTCTATTCTCACAGAGCTGTTGTGTGTAAAAAAAACTTTGATTGTACCTTTATGATATTTTTATGGTGCTTATTTGTTCTTGGAACATTTTGGTCACTATGAACTCTTTTGTGTTTGAAATTACAGGAAGAAAAATAATGAAAATTTTCATTTTTGGGTAAACTATTTTTTAAGTTCTAGGGCAAACACACCATAGATCGTTGGTAGATCAATAGATCACCATAGATCAAGCCACGAAAATGACTATAATCCTGTATTTTGCCACTATGACTTTCCACCTGTTTTCCATTCAGGCTGTTGTGATCGCTGATTTGGACAGAAAGTATCATGTTGGCACAGCTGTGGTGCTTTATAAAAATGTGGCTCATTGCTCCTAATGCAACATGCTTTCATTTACTTGGAAAATGTCAAAGCTCTCATCTCTAAAGCATTGTGGTTTTGTTCTGCGCACTCTGACCAGGGAAAGGGTTACGATGATGATGCGTTTATAGTGAAAAGTTCTGTGTACATTTATAATGCTGACAATATCCCCCTGATGTATCATAACATGAAGATCTGTACTGTTGGGCACTTGTATTGCCTTTGTTATACATTTGTATATTGAGAAGTGTGTTTTGCTATTTAATATCTTGCACTGTTAATACTCTGTATGTCTCTGTACAGTTTTACTGTTTTAACTGTAGTGTCTATACATTTGAAAGGTAAATGCATGCCAATTTTATTATTTTGTTCTGTTTCGTTTAGTTTTTGCTTCAGAACGCTTCAGTAGGATTTGTTTTGTTTTCATATTTTTTTCATTTCATCTTTGTCAGTGTATTTCTGTTAAACTGTGCTTGTACTAGCCTGTTTTTTATAATGTGGTATTTTCCAATCTGTACATGGACCTGTAAAGTTTTATGAATCCTTACAGAAATGTTCAAAGACCACGTGTAAATGAGATAAAGCAAGAGAGAGAGAGCTCTACCATATTTATTGGGCTCTTGACATGATGGACAGTGTGTAATTTATTGTACAAATGTAAGCAGAGGAGCCTTTGAAATAAATGCCATAGTTTGTGACCTCTAATGTCCACTGTGTTACATATCAGAAATGATGAACGCACAATATGTTATGCAGTATCAAGACCTGATCCAGAATTGTTGCATTTTGTGGGAATGATATTTCATGAAATATCCCCAGTACATGCGCAAAACATGTGAGGGGGGTTTAAGGCTCATAAATGAAGCTTGTACCTTGAAGCAGATCCCCAAATACTTTATATAAAATAAGGTTTTGGATTAGAGTTGATTTGTTTTACGTTACTGACAGAATCCATTACAGGGCAAACACAGACACACTCCAGTAGATTAAATATTATATATGAATTTATAAATACTATGTGAATGTTTCAATGTTTAAATGCTTATTATTTAAAGTCTATTGTTCGCTCAGTACAACCATAATTATAATAATATTCATTAAATAAAATAGTTTTTCCTTAAAATCATTTGTGAACACTATGCATTTGAAGGTTTTATTATTTATTTACTTGTTCAGGCGTTTGCCGGGACAGCCACTCACATGGGTCCTTCCAACGCTGTCAGTGCGCGAGGACGCTCAGCTCGAGCAGCTGTGATGGTCGCGTTCGCGGTGGCGGCGCGCGTCTGTGGCGATGATGCTCATCTGTGGCGATGATGCTCATCTGTGGCGATGATGCTCATCTGTGGCGATGATGCTCATCTGTGGCGATGATGCTCATCTGTGGCGATGATGCTCATCTGTGGCGATGATGCTCATCTGTGGCGTCTGTATCTGTTTCGAGAGAAAACGACGAAGCGGTCCTAACTTCAAAACCAGACTGTGTGAACGTGAGTCATGTGGTTAATTGAGACATGCCATCACTGAGACTAGTTCATATAGGTTCATCGAAGACTCGTTGAGTTAGGGAAGTCGACTGAACTTTTGAACGATTTGTGCGACTGAAGTTCGATTCGTCGATTATAAATAGCAGGTCACGTTAAGATTATAGTTTTTATTGAACAGCGATAGAAAAACATTGTCTGCACTTGGATTATTAGTCGCACCCAAATCACGTCACTGTTAAAACGCTGAATGTATCTCCTGTGATCTTTCCACAGGATTTGTGTTTGATTCTCATTGATTGTGTGAATTCACATGAATTAACTTGATTTTGTTGTTTTATTCTGTCTTTCTCAGGAAGACGAAAGTAAAGAGCTGCTTAAGAAAAATCTAAACTTGCTCAGGAGGGTCAAATAGTGAAAAAGCAGCCAGTAAGAGACCTGAAAAAGTCAAACCTCAAGAATTTAGTGCCAAGAGGCCTTTTGATCAAATTCTAGACAGGGTGACTGCACCAGTTTACAGCTGCATTTAGTACTGTCCATTTGTGATTAAACACACAAAGCTGATTCTATTAATCCTAACATTGGGTGTAAATAAGCTCTGAGGGCGAATCCTGCATTTGTTACAGATGTGTAAGTCAGGACTTCAGAGGTAGAAGCCCTGATGTTCTGCCACCGCCTGTGTTCCAAATGCTGCTTACCAAACTACCTTCAATCAGCCAGGTGAGCGAACAGCAGATATGCACTCGGTGGAACATTCAGTGCATTCTTGAAACCCCTCGGTAGCTGCTTGTAGCTTTTGGGACAAGAAAGAATGTGAGAGAAAGTTAAGGGTCTTTTGCAGTGACCTTTGACTTTTGCAGTGACCTTTGACT
>JAZGTI010013634.1:0-14718 GCA_036877585.1 Botia kubotai
GATCACAACATTAACTGTTTATTTTCACTTCATTTTCTCTGTAGACTAATAAGATTTTTAAATTGAATTTAATTAGTGGTTTTACAGAAAAAGCTAGAAAACTATAGTTTTAAGTAGCTGAATGGTTATAATACCTGTTGACCGTACAGTAATAATTATTGATGGATGTGAGATATACTATAGATATAGATTTGACAAACTATTTAAATATATACAGAAATGTGGATTGAGAGTGTGGGTAGATAAAATATATTAAAAAACCCTCAATTAAACCCTCATGTCCCTTAAAATGCCAGTTTGTCTTCCTCCCCCTCAACGCCAGTAGTTGTGGTTTATCTTGAGCTCATGGAGTTTGTTAAATTGCTGAGGTGAATTCTAAGGAGGTCACTGCCGCACACACAGTCTCTCCACAAGCCCGGGTTCCACTCCTGTATCAGTGCGCCACGCCTGCTCCTGAGAAGCAGACCTCATTCAGACAGTGCCGGGCGACTGAGGCGGCCCCATACTGCAGAGACCAACATAATGGAATGCCCTGTCAGAGCAGTTCTGCTGCATGCGCTGAAAATCTCCATTCAAGTCGCAACATGGGAGAGGGCCGCCAGCCTCAAATTACCATCCTCGCCAAGAGCCAACAGAGGAAGAGGTCTCTCCCTTTCTCCCCCTCGTCTCTCTCTTTTCTCTGTTAACCCACTCCAGTGGGAAGGGTAACTAGCTCTGTGCTCCACTGAGATGGATTTAGTGGATTCAGGGCACGGTGTAGAATAGATGTAAAGTTTTTGAAATGGTGGCAGATTTTAGCACTTGCTGTCTCTCCCTCAGGTAATTATACATCCTTTACAACAATCCAGAGGAGGCAGCGAGTTACACTCAAGCATTTTGTGAACAGCATTCATAAGAAAGTAAACAGGTTTCCTCGAGGTCATCAGTCCCAGGAATGACCATTAATTCTAATTTCAACAGCCTCATAACATACTTATCCGGTTATTAACAGTTAACTCATATCGTCTGTTGCCCTGGTAACACAGGAGACCTCTGAGCACATTATTGTGTGGAGACTCATTCTGAAATTAAACAAACAGCATTAGCTGAGGTGCTCAGCTCTACAGCGGCTGGTGAGGTACTGAGAGGTGAAAGAACCATTTAAAGTTTGAGACTTCAACTTCTGAAATTTGATCTATGATTAGACTGTACTTTCCTTGAATTACTTCAGATTTCCTGCTTGTACTCTTAAAAAGACTGATGGTGTGTGATAAACTCAATAAGGATTAAATTCAATCTTAATGGTGCGTCTTTGGCATTTCGAGCCCTCATTTTGGACACTATAGGTTTATTTGCAGGATATATAGACAGAAGGGGCTGGATTCTGTGTCTTCTTCAATCTCAGGTAACGTGAGAGCTTGCAGTAAATTTCCTCCGATTTCTCATGGCAGAAATTCCTGTCATACTGTAGCTCAGATTAAAGTTCAGCGTGTGGAGGAGTGAGACAGTCACCTGACCCACAGTCATGCTTTTGAACAGAAATCACAAAACTGTAACACAAGAACTGCAGTGACATAAATATGACACTGTGTTATATTAACGTAGTCTATAGTTTTTCAGTTTTATAGACAGTCTCTTTATTCAAAACTATATTTTGTGTGCTCGTGTATTTTTTTAGTCTCTATATCATGTGTTTTATGCACACTGAACCAGAGTAGATCTGATAGAACTCTAACACTGATACGGTCCAGAAATATTTCCCTCGTTACTCGTAGAGTGACTAATAAATAACAGAACACACTGCATATAGGGTAATAAATCAACATTGCAATTAAAATGTATGTAATCAAATTTATGTAATGTTAAATTGTATACATAAGTAATATAGCAAATCTACACAAACCTCTGTAATTTCTCACGACTTGCATTATTAATAAAAAGAAATTATTATTAAAAGATTGAATTGGCTTTTCCAGCACTTGTGTAACAGGAGTAAATATACAGGAAAACCTCTTTTGTGTTTTGAAAGCAGTGGCATGGTAAAGTCTGGATCAGCAGACAGTCTGTCTGTAGACATTTACCCAGAATTCACTCAGAATAAACTAGCACAGTCTTCCAGGACAAGAGGAAAGCTGTGACTGGACACTCATTAATCTTCACCCCCGTCTGAACCTTCATCTGATGAATCAGAGAGGAAGGCAGAGTCATTTTAACATGTGCTGTTTTAATTCATTAAGAACACAGAGGCTGTGCAAACATATTGTGACTCCGGTCACAGAATCTGAGATCACTGCTGATGTCTCACTGTTATTCACTAGCACAGGATAGCTGTGGGCCTTTTTAAAATATTCACGTGATTTGAGAATAATCTCTGCTGTCATACAGATGTAAAGATGGGTTATGTAGACGCTTGTGTTCTGAATAGAAATCTATACTGTGCAGTGTGAACTGTGGCCATTATACAGTGATAAACAGTTCAAACTAATTGGCTTTGGTTAATTCTGGATACTGTTGTATGCATACTATATTCTACAGAAATTCTGAACATGGCCCTGTCTTCTTTAACTATATATAATGCACTGCTGTTTCACAGATTACATTTTAATATGTGAGCCTGTTTATTATACCTAATGTTACTTCATTGTTTGTTTGCGTGTGTGTGGAGATGACACAGAATAGAGATTTTAGCTGCTGGTAAACACAGCATCTGAGTGACATTTCCGGCACACGTGCCTGCTTTGAGTGGCAGCCCACCTCTGATTTCTGATCAGATGCGATGCTGGGATTCTGTGGACTGCGTGGCTTCTCCTCAGAGCTGCTTTGCTCTTTGTCTCATATTCTCTGTGTTTTCCTGTTCAGTTCAGGGATCACGTTTGTGCCGTAAACATGACAAGTGAAGGAGGAATGTGGGAAAATCCTCTGTCAGCTAAACATGCCATTTTAACACATTTTCAGTTTAATTCAGGCCAATTATTTCAAGCTTAACCCTCTGACAGTTCTCAGATCAGATGCAGAGCAGTGCTCCAGAACTCTGTTAGTGGTGAATCAGACAGTGAAGTGTATGTAAAGATCAGCTCTGAGTCTGATACTGCTGCAGAAGCTGTTTTGGTGCTTTACTCGACTGTAAATCATTCTATAGTTGGTGATGGCCGTGCCATGGCAGAAGATCCATACAGTATGATTTCAAATCTCCACCAGGTCTCAGAGAGGAAAACATTGTCTTCTGAGGTGATGGGATATGCTGTGAGTGGTGCTTGCTCTTTGATTGGTGGAACACATGCCCAAAATACAAAAAAAATGTTTTCCAATCAGGTTGTGCAAAGGATGCTGGGAACTGAAATCCCCTGCCCAGTTTCAGCAGTGCTACATTCATGTAACTGATTAAGTTTCTGTTTAACAAGCAGCATGGTATAACATGTTTTGATGGAGGTTAAGTGTCTGGTTTGTTGTGATGTCTTTAATATTTCAAGTTAGAAACTGTTGTTTTTCTTTCAGTGGAATGTTAGAGGTTATTTTCGCTGTCAGTACAAACAGTGGTGTGGATATTTAGTCTTGTTGAAGATGCTATTGCACAAAAGCTTCTTTCTTAACTAGACAATTGTGAGCAAACAGAACTTCTTAAGTTAAGATGAAAGTGTGTTTAACTTGACTCTGTCTCTTTCGCTTACATACACACACACACACACACACACACACATCATTTACAAAATTATCCAATCAAGCCTAAATATTCGTGCAGCATTAAGGAATGAGGCTCTGATTTCCAAATCACTCTTCAAACAAGAGGCTGTTGTCGGGGTGATGTTCTCTCAGAGACTCTGCGCTTCTTCCATCATGAACATCACATTAAACTCCAGATCTTTCACTCAGCAAACATCAACACCCCNCCCCCACACACACACACACACACACCAACATCTGTGTTTGTTTAACCTGAATGGCTGAAATCTGCGTCCACTGCCAAGATCTCACATCTGCCAAACCGCTGTGTGTTATTACATGCTATTAATATTGGTCTGTGAAAGACAGAGCTGCCAGCAGTGATCTGCTGTCTGCTTCTCTTATCTGATATATATGTGTGTGTGTGTGTGTGTGTGTGTGTGTGTGTGTGAGCTCTGCAGATGTTTTGGAGACAGGCCTCAAGCTTTGACTTCTGACAGCTTTCTCTGATTAGATCTTATTGGCTGTTCATTGAAGTGCTTATTGGCCATTTTAAACCTTTCAGAAAATATTGCTAAATGAAACTTCGTGGCACGTGAAGAATCTGACCTGAAGTCAGACAGTCATTCAAATGCAGATCTGTGCTGTTGAAGCTCATGAAGATAAAGTGACATTTGTGCTGTAGCTACAGATGGGAACAAAAAGTGAAGTGAATGACTGAACATGACGATTCATGATTATTACATTTAATATTTCTCTAATTTTATTTGTGGCCTCTCTTAAGAAACACAGATTGTTGTTTAAGAAGTCGATTAAAGATGAATGTTTTTATGTACAGTAAGTATGGCAGATAGAAGCGAAGGTCTTTTTTTGTGTTGCATTTGCACATCAAATAAAATGTGCTTTGCTGTTGTTTTTCCCGGTCTTGTAGCTGCTATTGTTTTACTGTGAGGTGTTCCTGGGGAAATGATGTGGCCTCCATTTATCTGGATGTTGCTGAGGCCTGTCACCAGGAACACTGATTGATGGGTGATTCTTCAAGGCTCGCTGCTGATTGGCTGATGCAGGGATGTAGCTGAGATGGCTTGAACTGTCCTCTGAGAGCAGACAGACCATGTTTTTAACACAGGACTGGTGCTGGCTCAGCTGCACGAGCCACAGAGTGCATGAATATTCTCTTTGTTTTAATGGTGACAGCGTCTCGTCCCAAATGCATCGTTATGTTTTATCCTGAAGCATGAGAATTATTTTAGGAGCTACTTTGCTGCTTGCTAAAACTGTTATAACTGTGTAAAATCTTTGGTAAACAGCAGATCAACAATCCTTCTCCTTAAATGGCTAAACTCTAAAATTTGGCTAAAATTTGTGTGTAACATAAGTGTAAGGACAATGAGAAACAGGGTGGAAAGAGACAGAACGAAAGAAGAAAGAAAAAGGGAATGAAAGATAAATTACAACAAGCTAATTCAACAGTGCTGTTTGAGTGAAGGTAATTTAAAAAAGTGACTGATGGCTAGGTGATTTGCTTCTTTTGCAAAATAAACAGTTAACGTTTTAACTATGTTTTACTACTTGCATAAAACATTTTCAATCTTCTTGTTAACAGTGGCAGTTCAATTAGAATAACAGTTATCTGAAAATATAAATCAGCCTTTAAAGTTTTAAGAGCAAATTCATAAATGTCAATGTATGTTATAGAATATCAGCCACAAGCTTAAAGATATTGAGATTTATACGTTTATATTTTAGCTACTGCATCATTCAGCTGCAGCTTGGAAACAAATTTGACATTTCTTTTGGTGCTGCTAGTCAATAGAAATTGTTTTAATGAATTATATGATTTGTGTGCTGACGCGCTCTTAGCTTGTTGCTGGTGAACAGGAAAATGGAAGAAGCATGTGAGCATGGATACACATTTTATTCAGTGGATTATTCAACAGGGATTGTGTCGCCCATCTGAGAGAGAAACATGCAGAGCGATCCGTGCTGTTCTGTCATGTTCCACACGACTGAAGACGAGGGTGCTAGAACTTTCATGTGTTTTGCCATTTTTACATTGAGTGTATTTACGTGTTCTGTACGGCACTATTAAAAACAAGCTTATTACAAAAATGACAATGTAAGATGCCATGTTTTCAGGGTGCTTAGAGAATCGGCTGTTTTTCTTCTTGTGTAAAATGTAAACATGCAATATTTGTGGTGTTATTTATTTGACATCTTTCTTTCTTTTAAATTGCTGGTAGTTGAGTTGATTAGAGGTTAGGTGGAGCAGGTTAGGTGGAGCAGGTTAGGTGGAGCACTAGTGGTTGTTTGAGAGCTGAGCTTTCTCATGGTTTTGTGTTCCTTCAGCTGGATTTTCTCATGATATGCTTGACAGATGATCTGTTTAATCTTTTCGCCTGTCTTCTTCATTACGGCCTGAAATTTTAAATCCAGGTTTTATAGACGTGTTC
Source organism: Botia kubotai (assembly GCA_036877585.1). Lineage (NCBI taxonomy): Eukaryota > Metazoa > Chordata > Actinopteri > Cypriniformes > Botiidae > Botia > Botia kubotai. The sequence continues at coordinate 6,093 of JAZGTI010013634.1, forward strand.
CTAATTGATCATCCTGACTGATTTATTGACATCATTTGCAATATTAAACTCGTGTGATGAAGCGACAGAAGCTCATAAAGGTTCAGCTGATGAGGAATAAAAGAATCCGCACAGGTGACTGCAGTTTCACGCTCTGACATTTATATATCAACTTCCTGTTAAAACAGGATGTGCTTCTCCTGGTGTCAGACATCCATTTAATTTGTTAATTAAACAATTATCACTGTTCTACAGTTAGACAGCAGAGTCTGTTGAATGACATTCTTATCAAAGTCATTTTCCCCACGATGCATTGCACTGTTATGTTTCCCTCAGCACTTAAACAAACAGTGTATCTGCCGCTGTGTAACAGGGTGAAGCGTGTTTTGTATTATCAGTGATGGTTTTAGTGGCAGTAGAGTTTAGGAGTCTCAGGGCTGCAGTCAGTGTTTAGTGATGGTTAATATGTGATGTTTCTGTGCAGGCAGTGTCTCCCAGTGGACAGTCAGATCAGTGCCACTCTAACAGCTGCTGCGTGTGTTACAATGCAACATGCATGTGTATATGCACACACACACAGATAGCAACCACCTAGCATCACACTAGCAACCACTCGAAAGCCCTTGGCAACCGCATAGCAATGTGAGTTTTGAACAGATAAGCACCACCCACATGTTGTTTGTTAGCTGTACTTCTGTTTAATCACATTTTTGCCTTCTGTGCATCGACAGACAGACGGATTAACAAACCAAGTCAATAGTTTCAGATATCTGGACCTCATTGTATCAATGTGATAATGTGCTGTATGAACTGCAGTCCACATTATAAACCCAAAGCGTTTCTCATTTTTACCAGCGTCTCGTCCTCTGTCTGTCCAGGGGTATGGTGGCATTTAAAGGCACAGAATCGCCTCTTTGTGCTCCCTTATTAGCCTCATGGTCCATTGGGAGTGCTGTTTCCAGAACAGCTTGTTGTAGCAGAGCCTTCTTCCTGTACTAATCTAAACAGACGGCCCTCTTCTCGGCCTGTTTATTTTTGATAATGCGTCTGTGTTCCAACAAGACTGAGAGAAGTTCTTTCTTCGTCCAGGCAGATTAGCATGTTGGCAGTCGAGCGCCGCAGTAACTCAGCGTCTGCATGAACATGTTTCATACGGCAGTTATTAAACAGCTCAGGGAAGTGTTTGGATCTGAGCTGTTTATGTTTTAAATATATTCTGTGTTTTTGTCTTTGCAGTTGTCCTGCATGCATCTGCGTTCACTTTGTTGTATTTTTGTAAAAGCATTATTTTTTGTTTCTGTTCATGAAGTTCAAGTTCAAGGCGTCTTGGTGGAAGCGTTCAGATGCGTTCTAAATCTGAGAAGATCCAGAATCCACAAGAGAAAATCAGAGTCACACCTCCAGACTTGTGTTAGAATAAAGACGTTCGATTTCTGCTTTCAGACCTGCTGAACTGATTGACACCCAGTCTCACCTGAAGACCGTATGGAACTGAAATCTGCTGAGTGTCTTGTAGGACAGTATTTCTGGCAAGCAGCTGTGGGAGTACAGAGATATAACTGGAAGGCAAACGGTCTTCTGTGTGTAATGCAGTGAAGAGCTCACTGAAGTGTTCTGATGTGAATATGCACAGACAGTCTGCAGGAGTCGTGATGCTATTAGTGGCCTTGATCTCTCTCTCTCTCTTTCTCTCGTTCATTTTTGTCTCCCTCTGGCAGCATTGATTTTTAAGTTTGTGGGAGACATAGGAAAGTTGTTAGTGGTTAACCGGAGTGAACTTGACATCAAGACACCAAACGGGTAGGAGAGATGGGCAGGGTTAACCAGCCAGCAGCCAGTCAGCATAATAAACAGTGAGAGGATTTGAATTTAATTGGCTTAAATTACCGAAAATCACATTTAAAGGGACAGTTCATTCAAAAAAGACCTTGAAATGTAGCACCATTTACAACAGAGAAGATAAGCTAGCTGCTGATTTATCTTTGTTATTTCTCCTAATCCATATCCTTGAATTATCATAAAGGAAAACCCTAATCCTTTTTCAAAGGCCGAAAAATGAATACACTAACAACTGTGTCCACATTAGAGCCCACTCTAGAGTAGTGGGCGTTTACTCAAAGAATCCCATGTTCACCAGTAAGAGTAAAGAACGACAGATTTCTGAGACGAAACATGACAGAACTCTGTCACCATGACAACAAGTGCCGTACAGGCACGCTCGTTTTCATTTTGTAATCTTTGATAGCACACATGCTAGTGGCAGCTAAGTGCATAGCGGTGGAGGGACACTACCTTCGCTCTGATTGGTTATGGTGCACAGGGCAGAAGTGGGGCTTTTTTAACAGCCTGAGCCCCACAGGGCTCCTGTTAGCTTCATTCACACACAGCTGTGTGAAAGCGTGAGTCTGATAGGGGACGGTACAGAAGTCAGACCCCGTGGCTGATTATGTTGAATTCTATTACCACTCACCCATGAAGCGCATTATAAGAAGAACCCAACGGTACGGCACGCCCCACTGACACCTCCTGCCAACCGGCCTGTTTAAACTAGACTAAACAGAAAGCTCGCGGTCTGAATCTGTGCGAAGCACTTCAGTCGTGGGTCATCGTTAGCCGGGAAAACTTTAGTGTGACTGACAGCTGTAACTAAAAATGCAGATGACATGAAGCTTATGAACAGTATGTGAACAAGTTATATTCAACAGCTTGAAATTAAACTGTTATGGTTTTAATGAGACACTTTGTGTGTGTGTGTGTGTGTGTGTGTCGTCTTATGTCAGCTTCTCAAGTAAGTGGTTTTATGAATGCCAGCTATGTATTTTTCATGTTATGATGATTGACTGGCAGTCAGTAATACACACTCATCTTGTCAGTGTTGAGGCAGCTGTCTGTTTTAGGAGTGAAAGATGTAGATTGAGACGAGCTGTTAAATCTGGCCCTGCATGGCATGTTTCTGACTGTTTCACACACCCAACTTTTCCTCCATTAAATCAACACATCCGCATGTATGTGTGTGCATATTTCTGCATGCGGTGTTGCTGTTTGAATCATTCTGATGTGCGTTCTGTGAATACCCATAATTCTTTGCAGGGTTGTTCATTTTTGTGAATCTTTGGATTGCATTCCGGTTAAAGCTTACATGAACAAACATTAGTGTTGTGATACGTGACATGTTTAAAAATATGATGGATTTGTAGTTCCTGACAGAATCAGTTTTACCTGATAGTAGTCTTAACAAGAGCAATGAACGTGACTAATGTAATACCTTTTATGTACATATCATGGTTCAGGCCATCAGGAAATGTTTTACTCACTAAGAACATGATTATTGACATTATTAAAAGATCCTCTTGCAGGTTCATTGGTCTCGGCTTCACAACCAGGATATCAAGTACAAAGGAAATGCAGTTGAGTCTTACAGAGGATGTGTGGTGCTGATCAGTCTGTGTACTCATAACACACGGCAACATTTAACCTCTCCCTAGATTCAGGTCAACCATTCAGTGGTTAAACATAGAGAGCTGTCATAGTCAATCTGTTCAGCTGAAGAAATCTGCCATTAAAGTCTGGCTGTTTACATCAAAACATGAAAACCTCTCATGTTCTTTTAGGAGATCGTCTGTCTGATGTCATGGCCAAATCATGTGTGGACCAGCAGATCTGAGATCAGAAACAATCCATTTAACACAACAAGATTGTTCTGAAGGAAAACAGAAGTTGTGTTCTTATATTTTAGCACTTTATCTGCTGTCTGCTTCAAACGTACGGTCAGATAATGAATCTGACTGAGTGAAGCTCTCATTAACTGTGTGTATGCCGTTTACTTCTGTATCAAGTGTTGCCCCACGACCGTTGTTGCAGTAATATCTGTACTGTAGTGTTAACAGTTTAAAAATCTCAATGTCACCAGATTCCTGAAGTATCCTTTCCTGTTTTTTTTGTTGCTCTGATTGGCTGTCCTCTTTGACAGTTTACAGGAACATTGAAATTGATTATACGGGGAGAAAATGATTTTGTTGAATCAGAGATTCTCTGACAGTCTCTGTGGACTCTAGAACACAATGTACAATCTTTCTCTGCTGCTGATTTCTCTTTCTGTTGCCAAAAATGAGAGATACTAATTTAAATGTTATCAAGTGTGTTTGTATCTCTGTGGGCTAATCTCTGTTAACCCTTTACGTGCTGTGATGGCTGACTGCACCCCACAATTTACACTGGTATTCAGTTTCACACTGGATTCTGTAATGGGCTGTAAGTCATTACAAGCTTTGTTGATTTTTAAGTGCAAACATAAATGTACCAAATGCGATGAAAGTGCTTTAATTATTGTGACTGAATTCTAATAGATCTCATTTTGTGTTTTTGGTTCATCTTGTAAGGCTCATTTCCCTCCTAAATTAACTGAGCTTTAAATGCAGCGCTGGGAAAGAACAGGTGTCCCCTTAAAGACAGTAATCGTTTTAAATGTAAGAAGTTTGGTTACATTTCTATTTGAGTATTTAGCAGGTGCTTTTATCCAAAGCGACTTACAGGGTGAGGAAAACAATGAAGCGATAAATCATAAGGAGGCAGTAACATTAGCTACACAGTTACAGTTACATCATTTCAACACTTGATAGAGATGATAGCTGTTGGGAGAGAGGAGAGAGGGTTAAAGGTTTATATTTGTTTGGAAGCAGCACTAAATGCTATTAAAATGTGTGTGCGTTCGCTGCATTCCTGCCTGTTGATCAACAATGAGCGACCGGTTTAAAAACTCTTTCAGCTTTGAGAATTCTGACCTTATTGTTTCTGCAGATATATAAATAACAAATAACAGCAGCAGTGCTTCGTTTGGCACTTTAAGCGTGTTGCTTTAAAGTGTGTATTCCTTGTAATGTGCCCAGAGGTCAGTGTGTGATTTACATTGTGCATTTGCAGGTCAGTGTTGATCTTTGATATGCAGCAGAAGCAAAACTCTGCATGAGCTTGTGTCTGCATGAAGGTGAATGAAGTGTGAGGTGTAGCACAACCGTCTCTTTGAATCAGTTCAGGTGTGCTGCTGCATCTCTGTCAGTGAAAGTGATGAATATAAATTGGTTTAATATTCTCAAGTATCGTTTTTGAAGCGGATCGTTTGCATCTACTGGATACAACAATGACAATGTGTTGCGTTGTGTGTCTGTTGTTTCATCACTACATCACCGTCACCTGCTGTAGATCTTCTGTTCCTCCAGAGTTTCTGCTCACAGGAGCACAAGACTGCGGCTGCAGGCTGGATTGTGGTTCAGTGGGAGTGCCGTCTGTCCTGACAGTCTTTAATCTTCTGCTGGAATATCTTAATTAGTCTTGTGTCTGATGTTCAGAAGTGTCCTCCAGGTAATCAGGGGACCCGGGCCTCAGAGCTGGAGCGGCCCCTAACCTCAACTGTCATCAGACAGAGTCACAGAGGTCATCGAAACAACTGCTGAATTCCATACTGTACTTAAACAAGTGTAATAAAACAGGTGTTCATCTTTAAAGATGGATGCTGTACAACTCAGGCCTCACCAATGAACAGGTGATGTTCTCCATCAGGGGCCTGTTGAACAGCATTTAAATATGGGGTCTGTTCTCTTTGATTTGTGTCTGTCACTTCTGTGGTTTATCTTGTGGTGCGGAGGGGCTGTAGGAACAGGAGCTGCTAGTCTCCCTCAAGCCCTCTGTGTGAAGGTGAGGTTTCAGTCCAGACTCCAGCTGCTGTACTTGTCACACACTGTGAGGTTTGGTGGAGCTTCATCAAAGCTATGGACGCAAGATCCTCTCGCTAAAGTTCTCGCACTCGCTGCTTCTCTTTTCTTTTCACTCTTTTACATATCATCTCTCTTGGCTTTGGTATTCATTTTGGTTCAGTTCACACATCAAAGGATTCAATACACGACTGTTAAATTGATGTCAGACTGTGTTTTTCAGAGTGCTCGTGTGGAAGATATTATCATCAGGAGTGTTAAGAAAACATCTGCTTCAGGTTTCATTTGGTCTGTATTGCTAACATAAGTGTTAAAAAGCAAATATAATGCCTGAAGCTAAACCAAAAGCATTACTAACATGTTGAACGCATCGTTCTGGCATTCTGTTCCCCAACCGGCCCTCACAGTTTCCAACGAGGAAACATCAGCATAGCACCAGGAAACCCTGCTTTTCATTTCTAACGTCTGTTGAAGGTGTAGCCCATGGGTGCTGGCTTACGTCCCTGCTGCTCGCACCTCTGTCCTCACGCAGACGCTCGCATTAAAACCGGTTTCTGCTCGCTTGATTAGAACATGCGTCGAACAAAACGAATGTGTGAGTCACGTAAAATGATCAGAAAGACATTCATATTCTGATCCCATGCAAGACGCCCTCCACGACTCATTCTGTTATTTAAGTGCCCTTGACAGGCTCATTGTAAGATGATTGTTTGCATTATTCGCCTTGATTGAGTTGAGGTGCGGGGCAGACACATATTCCTGAGGGTGAACTTCCTCTTCTCAGCTCTTATCTGTTCTCCTCTGCCTGAGAAAAGAATCCTCACAGCTGCACAGACAGAAGTTTTCTCCTTTTCTTACCACTTCAGTTTAACTGACTAGCGAGCTGACAGGGTGACAGGGAGCTTTTTCACCACCTTCCAATTGATTTATTTATCACCAGCTATTTTGTGCGGCCGTGTATTGAAATCTATGCAAATGAAATGCTGTGTGCTAAAAGAGCAGCGTGTAATAAGAGAGCAGAGAGAAAGACGGTCCGTTCACACAAAAGATGTTATGAGCAACGCTGGGTTCATTTGCATGATTAAGCTGTGGAGGATGTTCGAACGCTTCAGCCCAATCCAAACATCAGCGTTTATTTCACATTATACCTAATGTCCAGTCCAGACAAGCGTGTGAACAGTAGTTGCACTTTTGTATTTACAGTTTTAATATGCATGGTTCCGTGCTGCAAGTTGCATTATCAGTGAGCATGGATTCGTGGCTGAATAGAACAGTAACCGTGCAGACCGCAGGTTCACAGTTTCACAGGCATGAATAATCAGTCTGTTGACAGTGTAGCTAGAAAGCGACTTCATTTCCATATACGGGGGGGAATGTAATTATGATTTTGTTGCATAATTAAATAAACAAAAACAATTGGCCCGTCTATTGTATTTTATGGTAACTGTGTCAATAAAACTGTTTTATGGGAATGTTTTACCCCTCTTTCAGTTTTTAATCAGTTTTTGATATTGCCCCATTCTATGTAGAAACAAAAAGATGAATTGAATTAATTCTATAAACTGATGGTGTCAATGGCTTAAGCAGAATTTATTCACAATAAAGGCAAACATCAGATTATTGCATGTACACACAGGCATCAGTAATGAGCCAGAGATTGTGCAGTCACCATACAGCACACACCTTTCCGGGTCACCTAGCGGTCAGCACTCAGAAACAGACACACAGAACAGAACAGTAAAGAAACAATAATAAGGGTCCGTTCTGAATAAAGGCTCTTTCTGCACATCATTACTGCTGCAGTGCTGGTCAGTCTGACTGGCTGAATGTCTTTGAGACACCTCACTGCCACAAGTGTGAATTTACAGTAGATAAGTTAAATGGCAATGCTTGGAAGAAAAAGCAAGCACTCATCAGCTTTGGGTTATGATTGCCAGTTTGTCTCCAGGGCAGATTGCACCGGCTTACCTAAAACACACACCATGACCTGCCAGTAACCCTGAACACACACACACACACACACACACACACTCCTCCACATTTTCAGAGGTTATTGATCTGTCTGCATTTCCATGCTGCTAAGCTAACAGAGCTGAGATTGTTAAGAGTGGAAATCTGCATGCAGATGAAGGGGAACATCACATGTCAGTCATCGCTGCTGCTGTTGTTGTTGTTTAAATGTCTTTTCCAAACATGCATACTCTCCTGGGTGCTGTTTGTTTTTAGATGAATGCACAGAGTCTGAATAGCAGACCGTTAATCTACAAACACATCACTGGAGTGTGACACATTTGCATTTATTTATTCTGGTGTTAGTTGAGCGACAATGATGATAATCTTTTGCTAACATCTTTATTAATGCTTAAGTAAAATTGTTTACTTGTGTTTTCACATCTTATAGACAATAGTTATGTTATCTTATATAAATATGTGTTCATCCATTTATACCGTCTTGCTGTTGTGTGTTGTTTTTCATGGCAGACGGGTGCATGCTAATGAATCAATACTTGCAGTTTGTTTTTCTGTCGTTCATCTTGAGGTGATGCTCCATTTAGTTTTCCAATCCCAGACTGAGATTTGCCTGCATTGCCAGAACAACACATGTACTTTTTTTTAACCTAAGTGCCTTTTAAGTATTTGTAAATGTGTTGCTATCACGCACACACATTGTATGCTACTCGATATGCAGGCATAGCTTTAGTTTCATGAATTTATAAAAGGCCTGTTCAGATCCTCCATCCTCTAATTGAAGGCTTGTTGCTCCGGAGGTCCAGAGGTTCATGTATTATGCATAGAAAACAGCCGAGTACAGGCAGCATGATGGTCCCATCATGCTAGCTGGGTGCAGCCCTGCTGGTCTGGAGAGAGATGATATTTCATAGTTACAGCCTCATCAGGAGACCACACTAAAGCTCGCAACACACACACACACACACACA
>JAZGTI010013635.1:0-14716 GCA_036877585.1 Botia kubotai
GTGTGGTGGAAAAATAACACTGCTCATCACCCTGAACACACCATCCCCACTGTGAAACATGGTGGTGGCAGCATCATGCTGTGGAGATGCTTTTCTTCAGCAGGGACGGGGAAGCTGGTCAGAGTTGATGGGAAGATGGATGGAGCTAAATACAGGGCAATCCTGGAAGAAAACCTGTTGGAGGCTGCAAAAGACTTGAGACTAGGAAGGAGATTCACCTTCCAGCAAGACAATGATCCTAACTTTAGGATACTTTGTATTGGTCTATCACATAAAATCGCAATAAAAAACATTTAGGTTTGTGGTTGTAATGTGACAAAATGTGGAAAGGTTCAAGGGGTATGAATACTTGCAAGGCACTGTATACACAAATAAATTACATAATTAAAGAGAAATGTAGACTTTCCCTTTCAAAACATAATTTACACAGTTGCAGTTAAAAATCCCTACACATCATTACAGGGGAGTTGTTTTTTTTAGATAAATTAATAAACATGTAAATAAATTACAAATATTTATTATAAACTTTATTTCCTAAAAGTTTTAAAATGCTTTGTCTTATTTCCTTGGCCTGCAGACCATATGTTATGAGATTCAAGCCTAATGGTATAACATGGAACATTACACTAGCTAATATCTTGTTGTTAGTTTATTCAGGGAAATGACTGAGAACAACAACAGTAAATACATGGACCAGTAAGATATATGAAACAGCTAAGTGAGTGGAGCAGGTTTTAATGGCTTTGCTGTTTGTTGCCTAGTTTTTGCTTTTTAAGCATATAATCCCAATCCTTAAAAAATATGACATTGCTATGCATCTAATTGAGGAGGTGAGTAAAATAACAATAAAAGTTAACCCATACACATTATTTATCAAAAGCCATGATCATGAATGGAATGTTATTCCATGAATGGAATGTTATTCCATACTGTTACGCTGGAGGCTCCAGCACCCATGAATGGAATGTTATTCCATACTGTTACGGTGGAGGCTCCAGCACCCTCCCCATCGCGGTAGCAGAGGGAGCCGTCACCGGAGTATTGAGAACCATATCCCAAACTACATTTCCCATCATCCTCCACCATCAGCTGATTACTTCCTGCCATCACACCTGACAACCATCACCCTCACCATATTTAAGCTGGACTCATTCTGTGTATCATTGCAAAGTCTTGTTAACCCCGGTTGCATTTCTGAGCGTTATTTCTGATTGTTGTTCTGTGTATCGATTTGGATTGTTTGCCTGTTTATCGATTGTTTTCTGCCTGCCTATTGACCCCTGCCTGATTATCGTATTTCAACTGTTTTCTGCCTGCCCTGATCTATGCCTGCTTAACGTTTTGATTATCTGCTGCCTGCCTTTGTGATTTTTGCTGTTTGTTGATTAAGCAAAAATCCCAAGAAAAAATGGGTGATTGTATATATAGATGACATTCTGATTTATTCCAATTCACTAGAGGAACACATTGAACAGGTTAGAGCAGTACTCAAACGTTTATTAGACCACCAATTGTATGTCAAACTGGAGAAGTGTGAGTTTCACAGGACCAGTACCTCATTGGTTACGTTATCAGTAATGAAGGGGTAGCCATGGATGATCGGAAGGTCGAAGCAGCAACAAATTGGCCACAACCCAGTACAGTTAAAGAACTTCAGAGATTTCTAGGTTTTGCTAACTTTTACCGCCGATTCATCCGGGGATTTAGCTCAGTAGCATCACCTCTAATGGCTCTCACCAAACAGGGTAAAGGGAAACTTAAGTGGTCTCCCCAGGCAGAGATGGCATTTTGTGAACTTAAGAAACGTTTCACATCTGCTCCCATCTTAAAACACCCCAATCCCGATTTACAATTTGTGGTCAAGGTAGACGCCTCTAATACGGGGGTAGGAGCTATATTATCCCAGCGACAGGGAGAACCCCCCAAGCTTTACCAATGTGCGTATTTCTCAAGGAAATTATCATCAGCAGAACGAAATTATGATGTTGGTAACCGAGAATTACTAGCCATTAAACTAGAGCTAGAGGAGTGGAGGCACTGGCTAGAGGGAGCCAAACACCCTTTTCTTGTCCTAACTGACCATAAGAATCTTGAATACTTACGTAGTGCCAAGAGACTAAATCCCAGACAGGCTCGTTGGGCACTCTTTTTTTCACTCGCTTCCAGTTCACGATAACATATCACCCCGGTTCAAAGAATGTGAAGGCAGACTCACTCTCCCGTCAGGAAGAGGAAATTCCCAAGGAAATCCCTGAAGAACCAATCACTCCCAGTCGTATGTTGTTAGCACCCATACTGTGGGACATCTCAACTGAAATCAATCAAATCAATGATCAGATCCCACCCCCCTCAAATTGCCCACCCAACGCTACCTTTGTCCCTGAGACCCTTCGGAAAAGACTCTTGTCCTTGATTCACGATCTACCCAATGCCGGTCACCCAGGTATCAACGCCACTATCGACCTTCTACGGAATCGCTATTGGTGGCTTTCCCTAGTTCAGGACACCATGACATATATCAGACAGTGTACCACATGCCAATGCTCCAAAACACCTAAACAATGTCCAGCTGGACTACTACAACCACTACCCACCCCCCGCCGACCCTAGTCACATATAGCTATTGATTTCATCACCGACTTACCTCCATCTCAGGGCTACACAACAATCCTAACCATAATCGATCGATTTTCTAAGGCCTGTAGACTCATACCACCCCCAAAATTACCCACTTCCATGGAAACCGCAGAACTTCTATACAACCAAGTATTCCGGTTCTACGGGTTACCTGAGGACATTGTGTCTGATAGAGGGCCGCAATTCACGTCTAGAGTCTGGTCAGCCTTTTTCAAGGGATTGGGTGTCAATGTCAGCCTCACGTCAGGATATCACCCACAGTCGAATGGTCAGACGGAACGCCTTAATCAGGAGATAGCAAGGTTTTTAAGATCCTACTTCCAGACTAACCAGAATGACTGGAGGATCTCTTTTGGGCGGAATACGCTCAAAACTCCCTCATTAAACCTGCTACTGGAATCACTCCCTTTAAGTGCATCCTGGGTTTCCAACCTCCGTTATTCGCCTGGTCTGGAGCATACAGAACTCCCTGCTGTCACCGAATGGCTACAGAAAAGCGAGGAGACCTGGGATAGAGCACATAACCATCTCCTACAGGCAGTCAGGAGACAGACCGAACAGGCCAATTCACGTCGGAGAACCAGTCCCAGCTAGGCCCAGGCCAATGGGTATGGTTGTCCACAAAGGATTTAAGACTCAAACTACCCTGTAGGAAATTAAATCCAAGGTACGTAGGTCCTTTTCAGATTTTAGGACAAATCATTCCTGTCCCATTTAGGCTTAAACTACCCTCTAACTACCAAATCTCTCCCACTTTCCACATGTCTCTACTCAAACCGGCTGCCGCTCCAGAGAGGGAGGCTGAGGAAGCACCCGAGGAACAGACCCCCCCCATCGTGTCAGGGAACTCCTGGACTCTAGACGTCGGGGTGGTACGCTCCAGTATCTGGTCGATTGGGAGGGGTATGGCCCAGAGGAACAGTCGTGGGTTAACGCAGGTGATATCCTGAACCCAGGTTTGACTGTGGAATTTCACCGGAATCATACAGGTAAACCGGCCCCTCGACCCTGTGGTAGACCCCGATGTCATCGGCCTCTTTGCGTCAGGAGCCGCTCGCAGGGGGGGGCTCTGTTACGGTGGAGGCTCCAGCACCCTCTCCATTGCGGCAGCAGAGGGAGCCGTCACCGGAGTATTGAGAACCATATCCCGAACTACATTTCCCATCATACTCCACCATCAGCTGATTACTTCCTGCCATCACACCTGACAACCATCACCCTCACCATATTTAAGCTAGACTCATTCTGTGTATCATTGTGAAGTCTTGTTAACCCCGGTTGCATTTCTGAGCGTTATTTCTGATTGTTGTTATGTGTACCGATTTGGATTGTTTGCCTGTTTATCGATTGTTTTCTGCCTGCCTATTGACCCCTGCCTGATTATCGCATTTCGACTGTTTTCTGCCTGCACTGATCTTTGCCTGCTTAACGTTTTGATTATCTGCTGCCTGCCTTGGTGATTTTTGCTGTTTGTTGATTACGCCATTAAAACTACTGCAGATGGATCCTAACGCTTCTGGGCATTCGTTACACATACAAATGTATTATCTGCATGTATTCATATATATTCTTTATTGTCTATCTTTACTATACTTCACACATTATTTTATACAAGTTTACACAATTATTAGTTTAAGGCCCTGTTTACAGTGCCCTACAATAAAGTGTTGTGCGTACACATACTGTTGAGTAGCTGAGCAAGAATAGACATGCTGTCATGTATTTTGACATGTTCTTTCATTTAAACAGCTGGTAATCAAAAAGCTAAAAAGAATTAAAAAAAGAAAGAATTGTTTATTATTAATAATAGAACTGGAGTACAAGATGCATCAAGATTTTTAAAACAACTTGTAATCAATTCTAATTGTAAGGCAAGTGTGTTATGTAATATAAAAAAGCAAAATGAATGTTTTTGTGATTATGCAAATTATATCCATTTTGACCAAATATGAGGGCTGTTGTGTACTTTAGAGTGTTGTTTTTACCTGACCGAAGTATAGAGTGAGATTCATGTGAGTGAGTTTATTCATATTATGAGTGCTACAAGATACAGATCACCTTTCCAGCCTTTATTAAAACTCGGATGACAAAGCACGCATTAACCTAAACACTTGCTAGACAATCAAACACATTCATTTACTGAGTGTATACCAACTGCATATTGTCATTTTGCCTATACATAAATTAAACTGCGAATTACAACTTATTTACATTTACATACAATTTACCTATGTATTTTATTGGACATCACATAGACATGTAATTTCTGTAGACGTATGTTTCAATTTAGACATTAGACATTATTAACACACAGTTGTCATTACAGTGACTATTTTCTACAATTAATTAATATTTAAATGAATAAAAATCACTTAAAATTAATTTTATTGGTAAAAAGTTTGACAAACTTGTGTCTTACTTCCTTGGCTTGTATACCATATATAATGGGATTCAGACATGGAGGTACAACATGGAACATTATACTAGCTATTTTTCTACCTTCAACGTGTTCTGAAACACGATGAAGAATAATTGGTACGCATCCAGAGACCAGCATTATTAAATAAACAGTCAAATGTGCGGAGCAGGTTTTAATGGCTTTGCTGTTTGTTGCTTTGTTTTTGCTTTTAATGCACACTATTGCTATCTTGAGATACGTCATTGCCATGCACCCAACCGAGGATGTAATTAAAACAACAGTAAAAGATAATCCATACACATTATTAACAGTCACATTTTCACAGGACAGTTTAAACAGTGAAGCATTGTCACAAATATGGTTGTAAATGGTCGATTTGCAGTGAGACAGTCGCAAAGACAGGCCGAGCAGAATTCCCACCAGCACTAATGCAACACCCCAGGCTGCTACAGATAATTTAACTATCATTTTATTGGTCATTATTGATGAGTAACGTAATGGATTGCATATGGCCACATATCTGTCGAAGGTCATAATCATTAGAATAAGGTGGGATAGTGTTCCATACATATGGTTACAAAAAGCTTGAGAAACACACTCCACATATGTGATGTAGCGTGCGGATGGGTCTGTGAAAATGTCTTTCAACACGCGAGGTATAACAACATTTGCTCCCATGACATCATTCAGTGGTAAATGGCAGAAAAGAATGTACATGGGTTGATGTAAGCTTTTTTCTGCCGAGATCTGAATCACAATCCCAATGTTAGATATTGTTATAAATACGTAAGCGATTAAAAGAAGAATAAACACAAGATGGCTTGACTGAGGTGTAACTTTCAGTCCTTCTATTAGGAGTACGCTGTATCTGAATGTCACGTTGTCCATCTGTTAAAAGAAAATATACAAACAAACTTACAGTATTATCATGCACATTATGTTTTATTGCGCATTGGCTGACTTTAGTTTTTGCATGAATTTAACCTATTCCCTTAGCCATAGTTTATCAAATGCAACCCATTTGTTATGTAAAATTTTAATTTCTGAAAACATAAAACATTATAAACATCAATAGTTACTCCTGAAAATTCTTTTACTTACCGAGGAGGATAAATAATAGATACAGTTGTGACTTGATCTAATATGTAGGACAGGTACCTAACTGGTGCACCCCCTACTACTCAGTACATATAATATTCAAGAACATGACCTGAGGTTAGTGGACATGGCCATTTTAAATGTGTCATTGTTGTCATACCCCATGGGTTTTATGACTCTTTGCTGTGATTGGTAGCCTGCTGAAAATATATTTTAGAAACGTTAATTCCCACGTTAATCTTTTTTTACTTTTATATAAACAAGTAAATCAACAAACAAATGTCTGAAAGGTCAGAGGCCTGACCTTAACTCAGGATGTTGTAGAATGACCTGAAGAGGGCTGTACAGTGAGAACATCCCAGACATATTGATTCAACTTTTTGTAATTATCACTTTGTAATTGTAATTAACAGTACATAATGATCAGACCTGATTTTATCAATACAGACTGTATACATAAACTGTATGTATGAACAAGACATGTCTAATTTAGATCTCTTCAAACCCACTATATGTATAATTATTATATAAATGTGGGTATGTTCATCTATTTGTTTATGTATGTGCAATTAATAACAAGATTTCTGTGACAGAGCATGTCTGATCTCAAAATGCTTGAAACGATATGGAACAGCAGTGCAGTCAGTTTCCTGTAAACTGAATAGGATGGAAAGCGATGTAGTAGTATAATACTGAATCCTGATAGGAGCATAACTGAAGACACTATTAAGTGAGTGCTGCAGGTTTTCATTGCCTGACTGTTCAAACTTTTGCTCTGAGGCGTTAAGGAGCTATTTTAATGTTATTTTAGCAGTTATTTGAATGTACGTCAGTGCAATCGTTTCCATGGAAGAGCTGCATTATCACAGAAAGGATTTAATATGAAAGTTTTGTAATAACTAAATCTCAAGTAAGGCCTAACAAGATGGCTACGAAAAGTATTGCCATGCCCCAGGCTGAAGCTGATAGCATGATCACCAGTTTGTTTGTCATTAGTTGTGTAGCGGAGCAGATTGCATATGGCCACATATCTGTCAAAAGTCATCGTCATCAGTACGGTGTGGGAAGCTGTAGCATAAGTGTGCATACAGAAAGCTTGAATGGCACACTCAGCATAATTGATGAAGCACTCAGGCGGTGCCCTTAAATGGTCAATCAACAGTCTAGGGACCGTGATAGAATTATTGAAGATGTCATTAAATGTCAGATTGCAAAATAGCAAGTTCATGGGTTCATTTTAACTCCTCTGTCATGCTATTAGGATGACGATTCCGCAGTTCATCACCATAGTTATCACATAGAAAAAGAGGAAGAATAGGCAAACAGGGTACACACATTCATCTGACACCTTCAGTGTATTAGAACAGGTAAATAAAATTGACAAAAAAATTTTTTGTAGTTTTTCCATTTTTGTTTCTAAAAGAACATGCTAGCCAACAATGGTGACCCAAACTCAGAATTGTTTTTTGCTTTTAACCCATCAAGAGCAGTGGGCAGCACTCCGGCACCCAGGGAGCAAGTAAGGTGCCTTGCTCAAGGCTCAGTTATTTCCTGCCAGTAGTGAAAATCAAACCAGCAGTCTTCTGGTTACAAGTCCACTCTCTAACCAGTAGGCCACAATGCATGCAGTTTTGCATGGAATGGTCAAAATAACTTTATGATGTAATTATAAGGCTGGGCCCTAGCCTTCATACATTCAGCTGTGTAAAAGATGCTATGTAGCAGCACTACGTTCAACAAGGTGCATCTCACCCATCTGAAATCGAATTTCTAGATTACTTTTAACCCAGCTGCTGGGTTTGACCCAACCATGGGTTGAAACAACACAGCATTTTTAGAGTGCAATGCTTGCTGAGAGTAGATAAGTATCCATTATTAATATTGTGACCCATAAGACACCATGTATGTACTTCAGTGGCAGCTCCTGTTGTGGTCATAACTAAATAAGCAGTTAATTAGAGAAACCCTGGGGCATTTCTAATGTCCTCTGTGCATCACTCACACCAATGACCAGGCTGGTATTGAATTACAGTAGAGGGAAATGTACTGCTGGACTGCCATCACTGTCACAGGAGACACAATTCTGCACAGCCAAATTGAAAATGTGCTGCATTTTCAATCTATCTTGAATTTTTAAACTGACCGTTAAATTAAAATTACCGTTGTTGTGTCACCTAATGAAGTCAGGTAGATTCAATCATAATAACTAAATAATTTTTAAAACCAGTTAATTTAGATTTTACCACATAAAGATTACCTGACAACATTTTTACATTGTGGGACTTTCTGTTTAATCATTTGGTTTCCCTACTCTTTAAAATGTGATATGATTTTCTAAAGAAGAAAAACTGTATTTTCTATTTTTTTAGTATTTATATATTAAAAATTATTGATATTGTCAATTGCCGTTAAAATTGTGATCTTGCAAAAATTGTTGAACTATGAATCAAAGGCCTGTTTTCATGTGTTTCATAACTTGTTTGAACTGTTTTGAACTAAAATGAATAATAAAATATCCCGTTTTGAATTAGAGCCATGTGGGGTCTACTACATCCTGGGACTTCATTATCAGCTTTCCTCATTAGCAGATATATTTTGATAAACATGTATTAGTGTGTCTATTAGCTCCCAATGGATTAATTATTATTTGACATTTTTAAGTCCCAAAAAAACAACTTGTTTTAGAACTCATTAATGACAATGCAACAGTTTCTTTGTTCCTCTGTTGCAACGATAACCCAAGTGACTAATTAAGTGACTAATTATACATTATTATCGTTAACAATTTGCTGTGTTATATGGACAACAATTGGTTTGGGCTGATGTAATAATGGCCCTGAGAGTGTTTAAATTACATTGCATCAACATTGTTATAACAACTGACCCTTAGAACAGCAAACATCTTACAGTCTATGGGGAAGTCAGTTGTCAGACCACATAACCAAGAGTTTGAGCTTAACAACATTTTAAAGCCATTAATATAAATAAAACTTTTTATATAAATAAAAAGTTTCAGATTAAAGTTAGATTCATTTACAAAATCATTCAAATTATTAGTTAAACCTTTTCAATTAATCACTTGAACCACTTTCCAAATCAATCTGGCTTTGTTTCCTAAAACCACTTTGTGGAACTTAAGTTGGCATGTTAGTTTTCAGTAGTCACCAAATGCATAGTTATGTTACTTTATTCTTGGTAATTTTACCCTGGAACCAGGAAGAGTAAGAATTAGCTTGTAATTTTCACTTTTTAGTTTCTAATTCCCAGAATATTTGTTTCCTTTACACGTCAGCTGTAAAGACACCAATATTACACTTACAGTGCCTTGCACAAGTATTCATACCCCTTTTCTACATTTTGTCACAATTACAACCACAAACTTAAATGTTTTTTATTGAGATTTTATGTAGACCAAAATAAAAATCTAAAAAAAAGTGTGGTGACTTAAAATACATTTACGTTTGTGGCTATAAGATGATGGTGAAAAAGTTCAAGGGGTATGAATACTTTTGCAAGGTACTGTAAATGAATAAAATAATACAGAATGTTAACAGAAAATTTGAGTTGTTATATGACACTGTAAATGAATGCTTTTCTTTCACTCCTCATCTTTCTTCTTTATCTAAATGTGTTCAATGTGCTCCAGTAGCATAGTTACATATTACAGTACATGTTGCATGATGGCAGTGACTGTACTGTAAGTACATAGTGGCTAAATCTCATACCATCATTTCTATGAATGTACCCTCATGCTGAAATAGGCCTGTGAAGTAGAGCAGTGTAGCACTGATGCTTCACAGTTCTGTGTGCATCTGTTAAAGTTCCAGCAAATGGAGTACAACTGTTGACTGAGTGAGAATAGCACAGCCCCATAATGACCCACAATGTGTGTTAAATACATTCATCTTGGGCCCCTACTGCACTTTCCTTGATCTCTGAGAGGTGCCTCTACAAAATGTGAAATTCCCATGTTTGGCAGCATTTTCACATTATTTATTTATTGGAGACAAAAGCCTGGACATATTCGGTTACTGTTAGCACATCACAAAACCTGACAGCCCTTGTAAAGATGTATGTAAGATCTACAGAACTGTGTATGTGGTGACTGGGTCTGGTCCATGCCTGAAGTACAGCAACTATGATTTATTTTTCACCCCAGCTACAATTGTACAAAATGTGACACTTCTCACATTTAATTCTCACATTAAACATATATTTGTTCATTTACATATATATTCATTTTTTATCATGTGTATATATATATATATATATATATATATATATACATGNTACATATATATTCATTTTTTATCATGTGTGTATATATATATATATATATATATATATACATGATAAAAAATGTATATGTCCATATATATATATATATACATATATAGACTTAACATACATATATTAAATATTGATGTTTTACATGACATTTGTTTTGCACTATGGTCGTCAATACAGCTGAGGTTGTTTACTTTACAGGAGTACATGATGCCTGTTGTCTTGGCAGGAGCTGCTGTCAGGAAACATAATCATCACCAAGTGTTGCATCATGTTGTTGATGAAGTCTTAGTCATTTTCCACTGGTACAAGTTGTGCTAGTTTATGTCATTTACCTCTTTTCTAATTCCCAGAATGTTAAGTTAGCTAATATGAAGTTCCTTATATTTAAGAACATGATGTGAAAGCATGGTGCTCCGAGGCCAGTCAATGCTTAAACTAAAACTTTGCTTAATGCTTAAACTATAGCAAACTAAAAACATGTCAGTGTTTTTAATACATCAGGACAGCATAAAAACTGTGTTGTTTTGGACTGGTTAGTCGACAGTTAGCTTTTGGAGAAGTCATTAGCCTATTGTCTGACATGTTTTTTTCCACACACATGATTACAGAACCCAGCTGCTTGTTATTTACCCTTCCTGTTATACTCGTTACACTTGTCCTTTCATACATGTACATTTTACAGTGGTATTCTGGGTGCCGAGCCACCACAGGTCTCTCAGTCTAACTCCTTGTTGCTGAGGCTCCATTGTTGCCATCATGTTTCATAATACATCCTTGACCTGGTGGTCATTATACATGGTCACTAATGTCCAGCTGGCGATCAAACTTTAGAAAATTAACTTAAGACCCCTGCAACTATGTTCATAGTTAACCAAACACTATATTTGTCAGCTAAAGGAAACACAAGAATTTCTGAACTCTAATATGTTGTTATTTCAGCATTGATGTTTTCTAAAGTTCCTGAAATCCTTAATCACCTTATTAAATTGTGGCCTTATTCATCGCAAGAGTACTCATTTTACAAGAAATGACTAAGGAAGTGTTCTTAAAACAAGTCCTGTGAGCAATGATCTCTTTAAAAGAAACCTGTACTTTACAGTATGTGTCTCCAGGATATTTAGTAAAAAAAGGGGAAATGCACGATTGGTATTAAACATATTAAGAAGAGTAAGCAAAAACATTGGTTTGAAGACATATACATTTCCAGACTATTTCCAAAACTGACGCCAACATCAGCATAACCAGTAAATGCTCTAAAATTGAAAGACTTATTTAGTTTTTAGTTCTGAAATGTCTTGGCTTGTATAAGGCTGATGTCGTAGTGACTGTACTTTGTCTCTACCTGCTGGTTATATTGGGAAATTCTTCACTGTATGCTCTTTCTTTCTTCTTTCACTCTTAGAAGAAATGTGGGAAATTCACTGTGTGCTCCCCTCAATGCCAGTTGTGGGAAAGCCAAGCAGCTGTAAATCCATAGTTGTTAAAAAAACAAAAACTGTGAGTCTTAGCAGGATATTTGGAATATACTTTAAGCTATCTTAAAGGCATTAACATTAAAAGCATTAACATTAAAGGCATTAGCAGGTATTAACATTAAAAGCATTAGCATTAAATGCCAGATTTATACGCTTTCTTTCTTTCTTTCTTCTTTCATTCTTTCTTTTTTTTCCTTTTTTCTTTCACTCCGTGTGAAATTACTTCCAAAGCTGACATTGCGCAATTTTAAAAGCCCGCCCAGGGCAACTGGTTAACTTGTCTTTAGATTCATTAAAGTGAAAGTAGGACAAACTTTTTCCATCTCCTCAGTCCCAGCAAGCAGTAAGTACATTTCTGTTAACAAATTAAGCTGCTTCACAAACAGCTTGCATGACATGCAAATGGGAATGTGATGTTGTAATCTAGTAGCAAGATTAGCTAATTGTTAGACTAATCAGAATGTACATAAAAATGTAAAATACATAAATATCTACTGTATTTTATGTGTACAAGTTTATTTTATAAAAATAATGACATCTACTTTAAAAAAGGTATTTGTATAAGGTAAAATTGTATGACAAAATCTTGGGCACATCTTCTCAACATAGATGCATAATTGTTTCTATGCTGAATCAAAACAATTAGGTGAGCGCAGCGCAGCGCAGCGCAGCACTAACTGCAAAGACTTTGAGGTAAAGTATTGCCCAAGAGTAATAAAACTCTCTTACAATGTTCTGCAGCTCCTGAACTCTTGTAATCTCCGGTTTTGATGGCAACTGAAAGAAAAATCAATTTTTTCCTGGAAATGAGATAAAACAAGGCCCTAATCAGTTTTGCTGCTAAAAGACAAGAGACCCCAAAGACATACAGTATGTTTTTGTTTTGTTTTCTACAGGATGTGTGAGTATCTTGTAAGAATAAAAAAATGACACTCCAGACAAACACACAGACAGTGAGAACTTGTAGATCAATGGGACTCTTTACCAATATCAAGGTAAGATTTTAACAAATGTATGTGTTTGACATTTTATTAAGCAATCCTGTCATTATTAAATTATAATAGTAATATGCATATTATTGAACCTGTTAAAAAATTTTTGTGACAATACATTCATCTTTCATAATTCTGGGCTTCCAACCTGCGCTGTGACATGATTAAATAGTCCATAGCTTTTGTAATTAGTTTCTGAAAAGAAACCAAATAAATAATAAAATAAAACAAACCACAAGATTGTAAGAATTTATTTTACTTACTTAAGCAATATCTTAAAATGTTTATTTGCCAGTTTTCAAAATGTTTTTACAACCTACCATTTATGAGAAACATAAAATAGGTTCCTTTCCTTATTGGTCTATAGATTGAGTCTAATGATTTCCTTGTATTTGCAAATCCTTATAATCCTTACAAAAAGTGGTTACTGGT
This sequence comes from Botia kubotai, assembly GCA_036877585.1. Taxonomy (NCBI): domain Eukaryota; kingdom Metazoa; phylum Chordata; class Actinopteri; order Cypriniformes; family Botiidae; genus Botia; species Botia kubotai. Next base: position 13,344 of record JAZGTI010013635.1, read on the forward strand.
GTATAAATACTAACAATCCCTTTAACTAAATCTGCACCCTATTGAGTTAAACATACTGAAAGAACTTGACTTAGAGTAAGACCTCTATTCTTGATATTCTTTTAGGAACATAATCCAATTTACTTTATTTTTCCACAAAACATCACAGTGTAGCCCAATCAATTGTTTTCAATGTATTTGCATTGACTACAAGACAATTGTCTTCAACTAAAGATGGTCCAAGTTCACTGAAAAAAATACTCATTGTAACTTAAGAAAATAATTAAACTATTTAGAACAAAGCCCAGAGCATTCAATGCAATTATGAATCATTAATATTTTGATTTTCACATTTTAACATAACAGTCTCATATTGACACATTGGCCTTACCAAAATCTCTTAGCAAAATCTCTCAAAACACTTTCACATGTCCACTGTATGAAAGATCAAACTGATTTTACCTTATGATATATTTCACAATACAGTCTGTAGGTGTATGATAAGATTTGCTGGAATTTTGCATGACTTTTTCTTTTTAAGGAGCTGCATTGATTTCATTAACTAGCACAGGCTTGTGAAAAGGATTTTTGTGTGTGTAACCCCTTCCTTGCTTTGTTAAAAGTGGCTGCCAAAGTGCAAATAAGAGATGTGATTGGCAGCAGCTACTGTAGTGACACATCCCCATGCTTTAGTTAGTATTATTCACTGCCCAATAAACAAAAAATTGGAATTTGGAATTTGTTTCAGCTCAGAATAGTTTCATATGATAAAAATCCCATAAAACCATATTCTAAAAATCTTAACTGGGTTTATTCAACTCATAGAAGGTATGTTTGTATTGTAAGCCAGAATATAATACACAATACACTATCTGTCTTGAATGAGTGATAACAATCTGTAGCTAAATATTCCTCCCAACTGCATATTGCCCTTACTTTTAAAAAAAATGATATGTTTCAGACAGGATTGTTTATTGCTGGACTGTATCAGTGCACATATTCCGACTAGTTGCACATTGGTACTTGTTTGTGCGACCAACTGGATTCATTACAATTTATTGTGTTTATTAAAGTTATACATTGTTTAAGTTTTTGTGTGTTTTAGTTTTTTGTATTGTGTCATGGAATGCTCCAACTGGCTCAGCTCCTGGTGTCTGGCTATATGAGGGGCTCCATAACCACCATTGAGAAAAGATATGGATTTACCAGTCAGAAATCAGGACTGCTGGCTGCTTTCAATGAGGTAACAATCTAATGATGCATGATATATATCCTTCAGATTTAGTTTTTTATGTTTTAATTACATAATTACAATTATGCAAAAATAGTGTTCATTATATTCATAATTAGCCTTTAAGTTTAACTCCCCATGTTTTTAATTATCTCATTATGCC
>JAZGTI010013636.1:0-14715 GCA_036877585.1 Botia kubotai
TTGCTCTTACCATCACAGATGGAATCAACTCTGCAAATGGAGAGCTTTTGATTCAGGTATTTATTGCTCAGTTAATTAAAACAAACAAGAGACGTCAGACTTGTACCTGCACACTTTCATACCGCACTCCCTGAAAATGCATGTTTCTTATTTAATGCACGATTCGCTGAACGTTCAATGCATCATGCTTGACGCACTTGATTCGCACGTTTTCATTCCCAAATTTAGATCCTTCCGGTGAACGACGAGCCACCGAAGTTGAGCTCGGATTTGAGGGCCGAACTTTCCTGCAAAGAGGGCGGTCAGGTCCAGATTACGGTCGAGTACATTTCTGCCACAGACGAGGACAGTGACGACACGCGGCTGACGTACATGCTGGCCAGAACGCCCGCGCGTGGAGTTCTGCAGAGAAGTGGAGTCACCGTGGACAAGTTCTCCCAGCTGGACGTGCTGAATGGACTCATCTTCTACCTGCACACAGGTTGTGTATTAGGACAGGAGGCTAGCTTGTAAAACCACGGTACTCAAAACTAGGTTGTAGTTTGAAGATTTACAGTACAAACACTGAAGTCATTTTTAAGAATCAACTGAACAGTAATGTAAATATAAAACATACAGTTAATAGTTGTTTTATTAAACCACAGACTGAAATACAGCCATACAGTTTGTGGAACGTTGGTTAACAAGGAACGTTCTCAGAACATTGGCTAACGTTCTCTCAAAGTTATCAAAAAATGTTTTTTGCAGTAACGTTAGTGGAACTTTTTTATATTATATAGTAAAAATGTTATTCTTTTTGTCATTTGTTAGTGGAACGCTTTAAAAACGTTACAGATTGAAAAATAATTTGAATAACATTCTTATAACCAAGCAATAATGTTAAAACAACGTCTAAAAAATCTGGACGTTTTGAACAATAATATAACTTTCAAAATAACATTTTTGACGTTTGGTTACGTAATGGAAAAGTTACGAAAACGTTCTTACAACCTAAACCACTGTCCTCCGCTACACCTCCCTATTTAATAGGTGGTGAGATTGGACCGGACCCGGTGTCAGACACAGTCACACTCATAGTGTCTGATGGAGAGGCCGGAATCACGGATGGATGTTGCCAAGAGGATGCGCTGCCCCCACCTGTCCCCTTACACGGCACGCTTCCGGTCTATGACCTCAACATCACCGTGCTGCCTGTCAACAATCAGATCCCCACCATCACACTGGGTAAACATCTACTGCAGCTTCTCTGGAGAAACAAATTTGTTGGTAATCACTGTAGTGGGCCAAAAAGACGACCCGTTTCTATGCGCTCGTTTTGCGTTGAACGGATTATTCTGCCTGCTCTCTAATCTCGATTTAATCGCCGGAGCGTTTGGCTAAGGTGTAATTAATTCATCCTAATGAAAATCCGCTTAATTTAAGTAATCAAGCAAGCAGGACATTTCGGGGCTATTTGCAGGTGATGGACCGCAGCTTGGTGAACAAATCGCTTAATCTCCGCCCCACACTCCAGCTAAGGGAGCGTCAATAAAGCGCACACTTCGCTCTCTGAACATACGTTTCAGAACATTGTGTTAGAGAGGTCTCCTAAGCGTTATGGCCAAGATGAGGGATTTAACTCTAATTCCCAGGCCTGGAATTAAACTTTGCAGTTATCAATGTAGAACAGTGACCAGAGCAAAACAATAGGCAAAAGACGGCGGCTAGGTACCGATGAAGCCAGCCACAGGAAATCCCACAGTGCTTGTTGTAGGTGCACGAGGGGCAGCAGACGTACACACAGCTGGTTGGGATTATAGACAGAGAGCAGAGCGTGTGTGGTAAAACAGCAGAAGTAGAGAAAAGATACACGTTCCCATGGGAACAAGTGGACAATGGGGACGCAGAGAGGAGAAAGACAACAGACAATCCAAAAAAGATGCCCATTGTGTCTTGTGTCTCTATATTTTCCTCATTTAATCTTAATTCTAATCTCCTAATTCTGTTAATCCGCATCATTTAAAAAGAGGAGGATTCCACAACGCCGCCACCACATAGCAGATCTGGGCTGGAGCGTGAGATGTAGTCGTTTAATTAATTTGCATTGAATTACGGCTGGCGTAAGAACATCAGGCCAAGAAAAAACCAAGAGGATCCGTCTCCTGCCCTTCACTCAGTTTTATCACTTTTTCTACAGACTGCCGGTCATTAATTCCTCCCCTTGTTTTAGAGCTCAATCCAACCCTGACCTCATCAGAGCCCGTTCTGCATTCATTATTTATCAGTGCAGTAAATGCTAGCAGATGCCAGCGAGCAACGGCGTGATGGCTTTATCAACACCCAGGTGGCAGCAGGCTGGCCAGCAGCCGAGAGAGAGCAGAGTGTTAGTGGGGAGCTATAGCAGGCGTGAGGAAAGACGAACAGTTTAGAAATGAGAGGGAGACGAAGGAAAATACTAGGAAGTGTTCTTGAGAAGATACAACAACATACTGCCGTGATGGCACTTCCTGCTTTTGATGGTGATGGAACTTTGATGCTCCGCTCAACAACGAGTACTCTGCTCTTTACGACTTACACCAATATTATGGCTTAAGTTCTGTTTTTCCATCAGGTGGCGTGTTTGTGGTAGATGAGGGTTCCAGCGCATGTTTGTGTGGGGGGGCGCTGGAGGCCACTGACCCTGACACGCATCCAGATCAGCTCATCTTTCAGCTGGTGACCCCACCACAGTATGGGTTCCTGGAGAACACGCTCCCATCCCCTGGCTTTGAGAAAAGCAATGCTGGACTCAGAGCGGGTCTGTAATATTCCTGAGACATTGCAGAACCCACAGTGCACTGTTTACAATACACTATTTTTAGCTTTACTGAAAAAAAAATTGTCATCATTTTTACCGTAAAAAATGCACGTCTACTTTTTACCGTCTACTGTGAACATTTTTAAATCCGGATAAATTTACTTTCAATCCACAATTGTGCCAGATATTAATGCTTTTTGATCTTTAATTAAATTTAAATAAATAAAATAAAAAATATAAACTTACAGTAATACAGTGTCACTTAAAACAAGTATTATTATCTTACGCAATCTGAATTCTCAAGTAGTTTTCGTTTTTTTCAAGTTTTCAAAAAACATTATTGTTTTATACTTTACTAAAACTAAAGTTTTACTACTTTACTAAGTTTTGTTAGGTTTATGCTTTAAAACAAGAAAAATACTTTTTGCAGGGTAAAATATGGGCAAACAATACAAATTAGAGATAAGATATAAAACTTGTTTATAAAGTTTTATTTTTAATTTTAAAACATGAAAAAACTACTGATTTTCAAAATAATTTTAAAAGTATTAGACCCTCTGTTTGAGGCCACTAATAAAACTACAGTAAATGTTTGCAGCGTTGAATCAAAGATCTCAGCTATGACACACTTCAGTTTTCATTGTTTTATCTGTACCTGTTGTAAGACCTTCTGTTTTACACAACTAAGTCATATTGTATAAATAAAGTTTCTTTCAGCCAGCTGCACCTGGGCTCAGGGTTCATCAACTATGTACAGTCAGTGCACCAAGGTGTGGAGCCCACGGCTGACTTCTTCACCATCAGTGTCACTGATGGGATTCAGAGATCTGCACCAGTGCCCTTCTACATCATCATCAACCCTACCAACGATGAAACCCCATCACTGTTGCTTAGCAACTTCTCAGTAAGCTTTACATTTAGACACCAAATTATCCAATGAACTAACTATTGTTTTTGCTCAGTTTGGACCTTGTTGACCTCTGAATAGGTCATGGAAGGAGGGTTGAAGGACCTCAGTCCTGATATTTTAAATGCGATGGACGTTGATATCCCAGCAGACACCCTTACCTTCACCATTGTGGTTCCTCCTGCTCGTGGAACCCTGCTCAATGGCATATATGGTCTTGAGATGAGTCGTTACAAGAGCATGAGGCCGGAGGACCTACAACGAACATTGATGATTGAGTCTTTCACCATACAGGAGTTACAACAAGGTCAGTTCTTCCCAGCTAACAATTTTAGGTTGTAAGAATGTTTCTCTAATGCTTCCATTAAGGAACAAACATTAAAAATCTTACTTTCGTGTAATGTTCAAAACATCCAGTTTTTTAGACGTTGTATTAATGTTATTTCTAGGTAAAAAGCCTTTTATTCAAAGTTTTTAATTCTGTAATGTTTTTAAAGTGGTCCATTAACCACTTAAGAATAACGTTTTTGATATATCATATATTATATATTACGTTAATTCTTCTAACATTACTGCAATGCTCTGAGAATGATTCCTGTCAGTTGGGTTATGTGATCAGTAATACCATAAACTATGTCTCCATTAAATTCCGGGGTACCACCGTCGGCTTGTTAGTGTTTTGGAGAACAGTGTCCCTTCTGTGGCCCAGCCACCCTTCTGTGACTTCCAGAGGGCACTGGTTTGTTATCACTGTGGGTATCCAGGCTTGCAGAACAGATGTTGCAGGAGACAAAGGTCACAGATTGCCTGCGGTGCTTGTGCTATATCTGCAAAGTCGCTCCAACTGCTCTCCGTGCAGTTAAGTCGCAGCCACTGCGCACGTGCTACTTGGTGACTGCACAGCTTCGGTTGTTAGCAGGTGATAAAGAGCCTTTGAAACATGGGTGACTAGGTCATTGACAAAAAGGAGAGTGTTTATTGCTGAACTAGTTAGTTACAACAGTTCGGAGCGTTAGCATCATCAGTCAGAGGCCGCCACTGAGCAGCTAGCAAGGGGCTAGCATAAGGTCCTTTTAAAATCTAAATGTCACCAAATCGCGTAATCCACTAACAGCCTTTGAATTTTTCTTTCTTGTGCTGGTCCATAGGAATGAAGATCATGTATATGCACGATGACACGGAAACCCTCAAGGACGCTTTCACCGTACAGCTGACAGATGGTCGGCACACAGTCCGGGGGACGGCGTGTGCTCGCATCATACCAGTCAATGATGAAAAGCCATGGCTACTAAAGTAAGGACGCCCTGGGACAAATTCAGAGCCAAAAAGGCGGATGAAAGCAGGAACGGGGGGGAGGGATTTTAGTGGCGGAGACTGGACAGAAACAGAAGGCTGATCTTGGATGGGTTTTAGAGAAGGGGGGTTGACACAACCTGTACTGCACATGTGGCTGGGGAATCTGTCTCTCCCTGACTGAGTAACTGGGAATTAAGTTACATCCTTGAGTAAATTGCTAATTTTTATTCCACCCTCTTCCTCTACGATCAGCAGGATTTGAGTAAACTCCTTGCATCGGTTGAGGGGTGTACATGTAAGCTCCAAAACAGCATAAGTAATGCGTCTTTTTGGCAGAAGCCTGCTTCCTTGTTGAGGTGTCCTCGTGGACTGTGATGACAGACTGGTCCCGTTTGCATCCCTTACCGCTAGATGCAGATGTTTGCATATTTATTTATTTAGGATTCAAGATTCATTGTGGCATGGTGGCTTGTTGGTGTCCAAAGAGTCTTGATCTTTGTGCTCAGAAATGCAGGTGTTGAGGTCCAGGCCCTGGAGAAGAGAGTCATCTCCAGTTTAGTGCTAGAGGCAGAAGATCACGACACTCCCACCAACCAACTTCTGTTCATCCTCAATGCAGGACCAAAATTTGGCCTCCTTCAACTCAGGGTAAGTTTGGGATGGATAGTCCTTTATGTCATTACTTAAAAGGATCCGGAAGAGTCATTATTATGCACGTAATGATTCATGTTTTCCATAATGGAAAACATGAATCATGTTTTCCACAGACGGAAGCTGGATGGATTGATCTAAGTCCAGGTCAGAATTTCACCCAGGAGGACGTGGAGATGAACCGACTCTGGTACACTCACACTACAGTTCGTGGTTTCAAAGGTCACGACAGGTTTCATTTTGTTCTCAGTGATGGGGAGAACAAAACACCTCAGCAGAGTTTCTTCATCTCTGTTCGCACTGTTCAGAAAGGTGAGTTGATTCATAACCAACATACACAATTAGAAATAAATAGCTGAAATTAAACATTTTAACATGGGCAAGGACTGTGGTGCAGTGGGCTGTCCACATGCTTATGGTTTATAGGGACCAGGGTTTGAGTTCAGCTTGGGTCATGTCCTAAACTTATGCCCCACTTTCCCCCTTCTATTTTTTTGTCTAAACTCTACTGTCCTAAAGACAAAGTTGAAAAACAATTTAACATTGTCTTGCCTTACATTTACATTTATTCCTGTCTTGAACTGTAACAACAAAAAATATCACTCAACAAATTTTGTCCGGTTATGTTACAGCATTGGCACATTGATAGTCCAATCACCGTATTTGTATTTCTCTCAAACAAAATCCAAAGAAACAACTTTGTTGACACATTAAATCTGTACATGCATAATTAAAATCGCTGCCTCTCCCCATGGCCACAATGACTTTGTCAGTTGGGTGAACATGGAAAGATGGCAGCCATTGTCCTCTTGGCTCTGTTCTGCCTCATCCTGTAGGAAGAGAGGTGAGAACGTTCTGGCACACACGATGGGCCACCTTTAAACGCCCAGCGTGAATTATTAACACAGCCGAGTCAAAACATCTGGAGTCCTAGATCCCAGTATTGTCCATTCAGCCACAACAAAATCTTACGTACCACCAACAAGCTTACCGGCATGCAATCTGCATTGTTATGTTCTTTAAAGCTACAATCCATAACTTTTTGGGATGCAAACCAAAGTCAATTATTGCCGTGTACGTGACAGATGAGTGTTCAACTCACTTTATTATAATGATTTATAATCGGAGCTGTCGGGTCCGATTTCCCGGGAAATGACAGTTTGCCTTCATTTGACTTTAACATATGTAAAGAAATATACGTAAAGTAACCCACAATTCTGTTTTGAACAGAGACGGCGCTAGAGAGGCGAAAGTTACAGAAAACAGTGTCTTAATTTAGAGTTTATATATTCAAATAAAAAAATCACATTATAGTTTTAAGGTCCAAAACTTCACGTCGCTGTAACCCCAATTGTCCTGCTTGCCGCACACAGGTGACATTGTTCTCATCACCAAACTTGTGACCCTGATGGAGGGAGAGAGACTTATTCTGACCACTGATACCCTGATGGCCACAGACAGCGGAAGTACGTCAGATGAACTCATATATACTGTATCAGTTCCACCAGCACACGGACACCTGCATATGGTCCAAACTCCGGGGGTTCCCGTGTTCTCCTTCACCCAGATGGATGTGGCTGCCAACCGGGTATGCTACACTCACGACAACAGCCGCTTCGCTGACCGCGATTCTTTCAGGTCAGTGGTTTTCATTGTTCTTTTGTTCATTGTAACAGGCCGAATTTACACTGCGAGTACAAGCGCACAGATCCGGTGTTTCGACACGCATTCCTGTTTTCGTCCCTACATTAAAATAAGGCATAACCAATTGTGTTGGCATTATTAACGCCCCACCGGGGCGCACTTGGATGATAATGGCACTAGTTAGTGTCATTAATATGCTTTTTAGTAGCTGTCCTCACAAGTGTTCTACATAATTAATTCAGTAAAGGACAATAAGTCTCCTCACTGTTGCTATGGTTATTATAAATTCGATATGATTATTATAAAGATAATCAAGTAATTAGAATAACATACGAAGTCAAAATGCATTTCTATGCATATATTCCATCCACGTGCATTCTCAAATGAAAGGAAAACGAGTGTGTGTATGTCGCATGAGGTTAGATTCAAGGATCAGATTTAAAGCCGCATTTGAATGTCTCTGTCTCATTTCTGCTGGCTACACGTGCAACCAAATACCACGTATAAAACAAACCAAACTGGCTGAGTGTGTAAATGTTGCCACAGTATCATTATTGTTTCAACCGCATATTTAAGGAAAGCACACAGTCAGCAACACACCGGCCATTCAACACCAAATGACATATTATGTAAAACCAAGAGACAGGCAAAAAGGAAAGGATCCTATTTGCTTCGTCTGCACGGTTTTCCAGCCAATTTGGCACTAGAGCTGTCTTCAGTCAGGGCGTACAGTTGACCTGTCTCATGTGAATCTATAACCGGGTTTGTCACCCAAAACTCTGGCTGGCTTTCATCATTGGGTCATCGGGTACCAAACAAACCTTCCTGAGCCAAGACTGACGAGAGTCGGGCAAGAGAGTCGGGCGGCCCTTTGGAGAGACAGTACAAAGAACTCTGTGCCAATGTGTTCAGTCAGCACAGCGTGGGGCAGTATGGCGGCCAGTCGCGTCGCACGGACACTACAGCCTTATTTATGTTGGGCCAGAGAACTTTCAATTAGCATTTCCAACAGTATTGCAGAAGACTGGTGGAATTAATGAAATCGCTGGTCATATCATCGCATGGAACTCGATGGTTAAAATCGTTTCGGTGGCTTCACGGTTTGTATTTGTAAACTGCGGGCAAAACGGGCAACTCGTGACAGCCCGTCCCCCTGTTTGAGGTAGACACCTGGACGATACACCTGCGTGTCAAACTCCAGGGTGACAACGGGGTCCAAAAGAGACAGGAAGACCGTGTTTTTCCGGAGAACCTTGTGTCTCCCTTTGCTTTGCTTCATGACAGCTGATGATAAATGGCCATTATTAAAAAAAGAAATAACTTGTCCTGGCATTGGTCGCACGCCTCTAAGAGATGTAGTCCAGAGACAGGGATCCCTGGGCACAATTACCGAGCAAATATGGGACAGTGGCAGTGCCAGATGTTGCACCAGTTTGGCTGCGAGAGTGGACCTGCGTGTTGGTTGCGAGTGTAGCGTGAGGTGGCAGTCGTGTTGTTTACCACGGCTGGCAATTATAAGCTGCGGGGCAATATGTGTTGGGAGGCAGATTGGCTTGGCAGAGGGTGGAATGGGGACTCCACCTGGCTTTGTACTCATTCCTGTCTTCTGTTCTGCTTCAACACATCACCCGTGTTGGATGGAAATAGTAGTTTTATAACTGACAAGCTCTTAGAACAAAGCATTAAGCATGATGGGGCGTTACAGTGTTTTAACCAAGGACCTGTAAAACCACATTTTTAGAAATGACCAAGCAGTGGATCACACAAACAGTTTTCACACGCACACTTAAAATATTAGATAACCGTTTCCATGGTTAAGGGGTGTAGTGGAGCCATGGGCAAAATAGAGGGGCTTAATGGTTTTGAAAAGGGCAGCAAAAGCGTGATAAGTATGATGATAACAATAATAATCTATTTTCTGTCAGGTAGTATTAGTTTCAGAATACGGTACAGAAGTGCGGTCTGATGTATGTCCGCCATTTCGTTCTGTTTTAACCAACATGCTTTTAATGCCACAAAATATGTTCTCTCATGCAGCTTTGCTGTAACCAACGGGGTGACTTCCAGGAGCGGCAGCGTTGTTTTCACAGTGGAGCACAGTGACCGTATCCCACCCACCCTGATCGTAAACGAGGGCCTTCAGCTCACAGAGGGCACTGTGAAGATCATCTCCTCTGACCACCTAAAACTGACTGACCCTGACACAGCTCTGGAGAATCTTACCTACATCGTCACTCAAGGCCCACATTATGGGAAGTTATTCTTGAAAGGATTCCCCCTGTCGAAGCCACGGTTCACACAAGCGGACATCAACAACATGGATCTAACGTACCAACACCTGAACGGGCGAGCTAAGATCGACAGATTCGCTTTTCGGCCGACAGACGGAACTAACGCAGGTTATTTGGAGTACGGACAGCTGAAGAGTGAGCCTGCGGAGTTCACTATACAGGTAGGTGGCTTGTCATATCACCATTTGAGAATGTTCAATCACAACCAATGACTAGAAGTCGTTGTGATGTGAATGTAACGTGCACCTAAACGGATATACAACGTACACACAAAATGCTGTTTTTTTATTTATTTGCTTGTAGAACCTTTACTTAAATTTCACTGTGGTAACAATCAGGCCCTAAAACCACCTTTAGACACACGGTACAATTCTCCCCCAACATTTTTCAGTTTTTCAATGACTGAAACTTTTGCATTTGATCCGATTTTTCAGAAATGTTACCACAGCTTCCCTCAAAATACTGTAGTTGCTTAAAAATATGATATATGAGGCTAATACTCATATTAGCCTCATATATGAGTATTATATATACTCATATATAATACTTACCGTAATTTTATTGTTATAACAATATGATAAGGCCTTAGTAATTTGTTGTACGTGCATAATAATACTTTTAATTTTTCCGTTTAAGCCTGGCTAGCATAACTGTCAAGTAAACGGCTAGCATACAAACCACTGAGTACAGCGGGAGAGCAGCAGGTTCGCTCCCTGTAGTACTGCATGTTAAACGGCGACGTGCTGCCGGACAGGTGCTGGGGCGGGTCCGCGGTCGAAGCGTCGCTCTCCCGAGGCCTACACCGCTATTTAATATTCAGTTAAAGCGGTCAGCGAGGCGGCAAACGCGATGGTAGCGCGTCCCGCCCTGCGCCACTGAGAACAGCACAGGTGAATCAGCCGCAAACTTTGCTGCCGTGCCCCGCGGGAGCGCGCACACCGTCACTTGGCTGAAGTAGCGCTTTGATGCTAGAGCCCAAAACGCGACGCGTTGTCTAAACGCGCGACCCCCGAGACCCGACTGGTCATAAATGATATATAATCTGCCTCTATTCACAAGACCTGTAAAAAAAAGACAAACTATTGCACATAGATGTCCCATTTTTTTTAGGTATGCACGTTTGCACAATGAATATAAAATGTATTTTTTAATTATTGTGTTTTTATGTGAAGTTTTATTTTTATTATTTTATGTTGTTTACAATAACATTTCCTTAAAAATGAAAATGTTACACCCATATGTTCAAATAATGTGTTGTTTCTCAGTCTGAAATCTCATTTTACTGCTAAAAGTAAAACAGAAGAATACCATTCAAATAAAATCAATAAATATAAAATAAATATATAAAAAAAAACTACTCAGGAAAACTAGAAAAGTTAAGTAAGTTTATTCCTAAAATTAACCATTTAAAAAATATTTTATCTTGTCATTTCAGTAATAGCGAGCAATGGCTACGAATTAAACGCTTTCCTAGTATTTGACACTGTATTGTCTCCCTCTATTGGTAATATAGCAGTATTGCAACCTAAATGTCTGCTATTCATCTTTACAGGTCGAAATATTGGACAAGACACCTCCCAGCATTATAAACAAAGGAATTCCGAGTGCTGTGGAGAGTCTTCAAGACGGCAAACAGGTCATCTACATGACCTCCAAAGAGCTGCAAGCCACAGACCCAGACAGCCCGGATGACATACTTGAGTTTACGATAACCAGACCTCCGCACTTCGGTTACTTTGAGAACGCCCTCACAGGCAGGTGCTTGTGTGGCATTATAATCTGCACGGATTATATCCAGTTTATTGTTAGCGACAAAAATGACGTTGTTGTTGTTGTTTTATAGGCGCCTACATCAAAACGCGCTTTACACAGAAAGACGTGAATCAGAAGGCCGTGCGCTACGTCATACCCGCAGATGTAGACGTGACGTCAGACAGCTTTGAGTTCCAGGTCACAGATCCTGCGGGAAACACGATGCTTCCTGATGTGTATGTCTCCTTATTCTTATTATTAATATCGTACAAAAATATATTTCTTTCTACACTCTTTACAAAAGTTACTTTACAATGCCATAGAAGAAGTGTATGGTTCCGTAAAGAACCTTTAGCACTTTCCCACTGTCTCACAAAAGGTTCCTTGTAGTGGAAAAGGGTTATTTTAAGAACCTTTGACTGGATGGTTCTTTGGGGTATCCAGAATGGTTCTTCTAGAGATCTCCTTGAGGAACCTTTTAAGAACCTTTATTTTTAAAAGCCTCAAGTGCATGTGGGACGGGTCAACTCACTTCTCTTGGGTAAATTGGTTCCTGGTTGCACTTTTGGTTGCAGAATGCGTTTGTCATGGATCACATGCAACAGTTGAGGTGAAATTAAATCATGTTATTCATTATATATTGTATATACTGTATTCTCTTACTAAAAAATGTATTAAGTGATGTTTAAAATCTGCTTAGCCTGGAGACAACTCCTAACAGGGTCAGCCTAGATGGAGACAGACATCCTGTTAGGGCAGTTCTGTTTGTGATTAGGGTAGCAATGCAAACCTGACGCGTTTGCTGTATTCCCACCAGCAGATGGCAGCATAAAGTTGACTGTCGTATTGTCCAGTGATACACATGCAAAATAAATGATGAACTGCACATTTAAGACACATTTACTACTAAAACTATAGATATAGACATAGATATAGACTTACATATAACTTAGATATAGATAACTTATATAAGCGTAGATAACTTATAATACTATTAAAAAAGTAGACATGGTGCATGCTATTTAAAAGTTTCCTAGTTTGTATCGAGATTCGGGATGGTATAACCTCAGACTCAGTGTGATTTTGGCTGCCAACGCAGGATGGAATTCAGGTGGTCTCGTGTGGAGCTGTCTGCTTCCTGTTACCGAGTTTGTGAGAATGCAGGAAGTCTAGGTGTGCAGGTGGTACGCAGCGGGAACAGCATAGATCCAGCCTACGTCGGCATACAGGTGCGGTGTACTGTTTTTAAACAGCATCGATGTGTCACAGATGGAGTTCAATTCAACATGATTATATTCCACAGGTGGAGGAAGGCACAGCCAAAGTTGGGAAAGATTTCACTCACAGTTCTGCCAGTCTGATACAGTTTGATCCAGGTGGTTATCGCCTCAAACGTCTCTCGTTTCTCTGTACTTTAATTCTGTGTTTGATTGAGAATGTGTTGTATATACATTTTGCGTTAGGTGTACACTTGAAGATGTGGAACATTCACCTCAAAGATGATGGCTTGGAGGAGAACCATGAGAAATTTGAGGTGGTTTTGAAGGCCCCCAAAAACGCAGTGTTGGGACAGAGGAACAAGGCCACGGTCGAGATTGTGGATCCTAGAAATGGTACAATCTCACCTCTGAGCTGTAAGGTGGTTCTACATACCCAGTGTTTCTGCTAGACGTGATCTTAGAACGTTTCCACCCTCCAGGCAGGTGTAATCCAGAGGATCTTATTGTTGAAGAAGATGAGCCCGAACATCCGTTCCTAAACCCATCAAACGTTCAAGAACCTGAACCACCGCTGGTTGAGGAATACACTCCAGACCCACAGACCAGGATCTTCTCAGAGAACTATCCACAGAGAGGAGACGTCCCATATCGCACCAACTTCAACCATTACAGTGGGAGAGATCTTCAAGATCAGGTCCTTCAAAGTCCAGGCCAGAGACAGCTGAGGATTCTGGGTAGAAACAGACACAGAGTGAGTCAGGCCGCCTCACATATGACATTTACTTCATTTACTATCTAGTGTGTTATATAAAAAGACCGTATTCACTGATATTTGTTTGTCGTTTTAGGTGCATCTACCAGACGTGGACAACAGACATCAAGAAAGAGTTTGGACAGTTGGTTTTCTGCAGCCTTCTTAAGCTATTTTATGTTTTTCAGGATGTTTCTTAGATACAACTAGATCTTTCTGCTCATCCAGCCTCATCATTTACACATCCTGATGTTGTTCTAAACCTGCATGCTTGCTTTCCTCTGTGAGACACAGAAATCAGTGTTAAACAGAACGTTTACGCAAAACTTACTTTCTTTAAAATAAACATGGATGGACAGTGTAATAAAATGAAGTTTTCCAGGGAAAACATGTACTGATAAACGCATACCCAGAATGCTTTGCAAGTGTTCCTGTAGCTCAGTTGTTAGAGCATTGCGCTAACAGTGCAAAGATCGTGGGTTCAAGTCCTTTGTGCACTGTGCACTGACAAAATTTTAAAAATGTATAACTTGAATGAACTGTAAGTCGCTTTGGATAAAAGCGTCTGCCAAATGCATAAAATTAAATGTAAGTTGCTTCCAAAATATAAGGATGACTGAGTTTTCCTCTAAGGCAAGCAATGTGACTTTCCCATCTTCTCCTGTAGTTCCATGGGCTTCTCCCAGCGAGACAAGAGGAAAGGTCATCAGCACCTCGTGTCCACTCTGAACTGGAGGTCACCCCCATCTGGACATGGGCTGGTTATTCTGCTGACCCTGAATCAGCAGAGATCCCCCAGAGAGACTCGGCCTCAATTGGAATGAATTCAGGAGTGAGACAACACAAGGTGCGATTGCTTCCTAATCTTCAAAAGACCCCAAAAGCCTTCATTTACATCTTAAATAAGAATCTTAGCATCCATGCAAGTATGCCAGTGACAAAAAATGTACAGACTTTTATAATTAATGTTTCTTATTTAAAGTCTCAGAAGTCTGTAAGTATCAGCTGTCCCAGTGGTTGGACTCATCACAGAAGGAACTGCTATATTTTGGGACCCGGTACCGCTAGCTGGAGCAGCGCGCAACATGCTTGTATGCTGTACGTTACACCTTTTGATAAAGAGAGATGGCTGTATATACGTTCATATATACATAATACACACACACACACATCTTTTTACACTCATTTTTTGTTGTCTAAATTTAGACTCGACAGCCATTTGACAAGTGTGCCCTCAAAAACTGACATGAAGTGGCTGTGGAAGTTTGCTGCAAAGCGAGCTTTCTGGATTGGTAAGTGTTCAAAAAGAGAGACACAAAAGAGAGTCACCACATTTTCAAAATAAAAGTACCAAAAATATAAAGTAAGATATTACATAAAAAATATAAAAGTTATATTTAAAAAAGTATAACATTTCAATTTTAATT
>JAZGTI010013637.1:0-14715 GCA_036877585.1 Botia kubotai
AATATTAAAGAGGTGTGTGAACTTGCAAGTACAATGTCAGATACTGTAATACACTCTGGCCCCTCCATGCTTATCATATTGATGAAATATATAGCAGACTGTCATCACTAAACGACTGGATGTCTAAGTGTAAGTGCACAGAATACAAAAGGGCTTCACAGATAATTGGAAATGTTTTTGGGGTCGACCTGACCTGTTGAAAAAAGATGGCCTCCATCCCTCCTGGGCTGATGCTGCTCATCTATCCATAAATCTGACACATAGTCTTGCTATTAAAACTACTAATACTAATACTGACAGACTGGCTTAACCAACTGTCTGCTAGTCGTCACACTTCACAGAAGACACATCATTTACAACACATAGAATCACCTGAATATCATAATATAGAGACTGTGTCTGTCCCCCAGACTGGTGAATACAAAAACTGTAAACAATTCAATGGCTAAATTAAAGCGAATCAATGTTAAAATAATAAAAAACACACATAATACAGACAAACAATAATAAAGGCTTGGTTTGTTGAATATTAGATCTATGTCTACAAAATCTCTTTTGTTAATGATGTAATCACAGATCATAATCTAGATGTGCTTTGTTTGACAGAAATGTGGCTAAAACAAGATGATTACATCACATTAATTGAGTATCCCCCAAAAGTATTCTTATAAGCATTAAACTCGTCCAAAAGGCAAAGAGGGAGGTGATTCTGCACTTTATAGGCCTATTTTTACAGTTACCCAGAGATCTGATTTCATATAAAAAATTATTTTAAAGTGATGGTGCTCAATATAACTTCAGCTAGTATAAATAATAAATCGACTTTGTCATTTCTACTGGCTGTTGTCTACAGCCCACCAGGGCACCACACAGACTTTAAATTAAATTGGACTTTTTATCAGTAGTATTGGCCACAGATCAAATCTTAATTGTTGGTGATTTTAACATCCATGTGGATAATGAAAAAGAGGCATTGAGTTTGGCTTTCAAAGACACTTTGAACTCTTTCAGTGTCTCACAACACGTGTCATGACCCACTCACTGTCATAATCATACTTTAGGTTTCATACTGTTCTGTGGTGTAAATGTTGATGACATTTCAGATCATTATCTGGTGTCATGTTTAATAACTACCTGGGAATTCATCTCCTTGCTACAAAAAATACAGTAGAACAATAATTCTGCCAGTAAAGATTACTTTATCAGCAATCTACATGAACTGTCTCAATTCCTTAGCAGAACAGACCATTTGAAAACCTTCACAATTCAACAATGTCAAGAAGAAAATGTTAAGTCCTTCTTTTCTAACACCTTAGCTTTCCTGTAGCTCAGTGGTTAGAGCATGGCGTTAACAACGCCAAGGTCATGGGTTCGATCCCAGGGATTGCACATACTCAATGTATAGTGATCAATGTGTAGTATAATGCAATGTAAGACAAAAATTCAAAACGCCATTGACTGCAACACAATCACATCAGATGGCACATTATAGTTTGCCCAATGAACAAGTCATTTTCTAGTATAGATAAAGATAAACTGTCAAAAATAATTCAATCATCTAAACCAGAAACATGTATTCTGGCATGCAAATCCCACTTGCCAATTCCTACTGGCACTTTATTTGGCCAGTTCTCTTTGGCGTTTTGTGATAAGCAGACCGATTCGTTATATGATTATATATGTAACCAAGACATTTTTCTGTTTTCTTAGAAATATTTTCTAAATACTGTATATAGATGTGTTTGAACTGGAGGTGAAGGTGATTTGTTCAGGTGAGAGCAGTTGGGGAAATTTGACTGATATCCATTAATACACTGAGCTGCAACCCAAACCTTCACAGTTCACGAGAGGTTCAGAGATTCTTCTGGCACAGTCCACACCACTCACTCTGCAGGTCAGCCAGTGATCTCCTTACTTCCATCCATTCATCGATCCATCCATCCATGCCTTATCCATGCATCACCTCCATCCATCTATCCGTACATCTATCCATACATACCTCCATCAGCCACTCTCAGAGACAAGCTGTGCTGTCTGCAAATGACACATTTCATTGCTTCATTTGAGATATTAGTTGAGATATTACATTTTGTTACAAAAATCAACATTGTGTTAAGCAGGTCTAAACGTAACACTACTTATGCTTATGCTTATGTTAAGCTTTGGTAAAATTCCCTTTTGGAAGGTAAATAGTTACTGATCACAAGGTTGGTAACTTTTGAAAAAGCTCAATTTTGAACCCTGTTGGAAAACTCTGTGTAGCAAAGACTCAGAGAGTAGAAACTGTTGGATCAATGTTTCAATGTGCCTCCTTGTTTGGAACACAGATCAGTGTCAAAGACCGATTAAAGAAACACTTTGAAGGATTATAATGGAGTTGTGAGATTAATCCATCATGCATATTATAATCCCACATGTGAGCAGGAGACAGACGGAAAAATAATCCCAACCTCACTGATGTCATAGCAGTTCAATAATGTTCAATAATCATATATGTTCAAATATATATTGATCAAAGGAGACTTACATTAAGTATGTGATTTGTTTTGCTAGGTGAGTTCTTCTATGGTATTAAACTGTGAATCTTTTACTGACCTGCAGAAAAATACAATGCACACACACACACACACACACACACTGCTTAATCTAATCAAGTGCAATGGCTAGCTCGATTAATAAAGCAGCTATTGACTTCTAATTGGCGCCGCTTGGCTCTGCTAATTTCCTGGGACGAAATTACACTAATGCAGTTGGCTTGATGGAGTACTTATAGACAACTCCCATAAGACCATCCAATCCAGAGAGAGAGAGAGAGAGAGAGAGATGATGAGGATGTTCAGGTCTGATAAGGATCACAGCCTTGTTGTTTCATCACAGAGCATTTTCTAATCAGTTCCCTGCTGGCCGGGAGGAAATGTCATCCTGCAGTTCAGTTTACAGCACACAGCCGTRCTGAAACACTAGCCACATGTCTGCACACTAATGAATTCTCCCCAAACCGTTCACCTCTGCGGTCTCTGCTGCTGCATCCTGCATTGATCTCATTAGCCAAACACACACACTGACCGCAGCTACATGCTAAGCTGACCTGCAGTGTGTTTTTATCCAGACATCAGGATCCCAATGGTGTTCTTACCCCTGAACACTGAATGTGTGCCATTGCAGAAGTGTAAAAATCATGTTACTAATGTTCATCATGTTTAGAGGATTACTAATGCAAACTAAGTGTGAAGCAGATACCTGATGTTTAAAGGTTAGACACAGTTTACCTCCAGTACCACATACACTTGTAATCAGGATACAGTTGCTCTGACTCTTAATTCTGACTGGATGAGCAGTGTGAAGCTGTTGTAAACTGATGATAACACACCTGTGATCACAGATTTGACATTGTTGAGAGACAAGTTGTTGTATTGTTGACAATCGTTTGTTTTTAATGCATAACATTAGGGTAACATTACTGTTGACATGATGGATAATATCCTGTAACAGAAGGACTCATGCCATGTCTAACAACATGTTACTATATTCAAAATATAGCACAATATATCACAATAAATGAGATTAACAAGCAAATTTAATTGCTCCACACCATATTATCTACAGTCAATATTTATATAATTTGTGCCAAGAAAAAGATCTGTAAAACTGTTTACCCCATAACAGAGCTAAAGTATAATGGCCAGAGAAAGTGTCAAATCATAACAGCACATCATTACAGGGTTAAACAGAAAGTTCAGGACAAACCCAAATCTTTTTCTCAACAAATGCCTCAGGTCAAGTCTTTTGATGCAAAAGTGCATAGAAAGTAAAATAAAAGCAAAATTCAAAATGTTATATAATACATTCAAATGTAATAATAACATTTAAAACTTTTTCAGTTCACACACAACTGATTCAGATCTACTGATTCAGTCAAAACTATTAAATAAATGACTGTTAAAAATATTAAGAGCAGGTAATTTGGACACAATTGGGACAATATCCTGATTATGATCGAGGTACCAGAAACTGCTTCTTGTTCAGCAATATTATGACAATTTTAAACATCAAGGTTTTCTTGTCTGGTTTAGTTTGACCCACAGCTCTTGAGATTTCTGCTGTAAATCTTATGTGTAGATTTATATGATCTGGATAACTAGACGAAGCTGAAGATTTTGTTTTTGATACGATGTATTAGACACAGACTCGTCTCACTGGATCACTGTGTGTTATTAGAGCTAAACATGCAGGTACTAATTATCATGACGACATGACTGACAGCTGCAGTGAGTAGATATTTACTAAAGTTATAAATAATGGCACTACAAATGTGAATATAACCAAACTACATATTAATGTCTGTACAACACAAACACCTCCATTTGTGTGTCTTTGTCATTTATATTTTTTCTTTGTTTTCTAGTAATATTCCTGCCCATTTATTTGTTAATTGTTTAAAACCAATTTTAATCACAAGCAGCTGGAACAGAAAACATCTTCAGCACTCAAGAGCCTTTAGAGATTCAACAGTGTTACATTAAAATGTTCATCTAACAGAAGATGATGCCCAGCAGCAGGTGTCACTGTCTCTCCTCTCTCTCTCTCCCTCTCTCACTCACTATCTCCTTATCTCCACTATCTAAATGTGAACATTCTTTAAGCTTCTATTGTTTTTATATTCAGCTTGTTATAAATGATATAACCTAATCCTAACAGAAACCTTTCTGCATTTTTACAATATAAAAAAAACTTATTTACTATATTATTATAGTGTTTTTACAAATAAGAACATCCCCAAATGAAGGTTATGGTCAGATTTGTCAGGTTTTGTCACATATGGAGACATATTTGTCCCCCAACATATGGTTAAGTAATTTTTAAAGTGTTGCAGTTATCATCAGTTTAGTCAACTTTATATTTATACACTGATTACAATCTTAGTATCCCTAAATAATAACAATAATAATAATACACATCTTGTAATGAACAATAAAAAATTGTTTGACAGTTTTTTGTTTTCGGTGGTTTAGATTTAGATTTAGTCATTTAGCTGACGCTTTTATCCAAAGCGGCTTACAAATGAGGGCAAGGAAGAAACTTCAACTACAATAAGAGGCAACAGTGAATAAGTGCTATAGACAGATCTCAGGTATTTCAACACAGTATAAGAAGGGTGTTTTTTTTATATAGAAGTAGAAGTGCGTGGTGTGTTAGTAAATTAGTCAAGAAAGTAAAGACGTTTTTAGTTGTTTCTTGAAAACGGCTAGTGACTCAGCTATTCTGATGGAGATATGGAGTTAATACCACCAACTCGGGCAGAGTGAAAGAAAGAGTCCGGGAACGTGATTTCTTCCCTTGTTGGGATGGAACCACAAGGCGACAGTTTGACCAGTTTTGACCAATTTTTCATTATATGTAAAGCTGCTTTGAAACAATGCAACATTGTAAAACGCTCAATAGAATTGAGTTAGTTCAGACCAAGTCTTAAGCCTCAAACTGCTCTTTAAAGAGGTGTCAGAAAATGAGAACCAGCCAAAATTGTTTTCTCTTTCACTTTACTTTCTTTGTCCTCACTCTAACTGGTCAAACTGGTCACACTGGTCTGGAATAACTTAAAATGTCCTCATAAGATGCTTTTTGGCTGTTATTATTTATTTTTGTACATTCATTTTTTAACATTTATTTCTTGAGATATTTTAAGTTGATGCAGTTGTCACATGTTCAGCCATTATTCCTTTATCATTTCATTCAAAAATTCTAGAGTTAGCTGCTTTGCAACAAAACAAAACAGTGAAACTGTAAATTTGAACTGAAAAAATTACATTTACAAACACACATGCATACACACACGCACACACTGTTGAGGTGATTGTGGCTCATGTCATTGTTTGGTTTTGGGTTTCTGAGGTCTGACAGTGAAAGCATTTCACCTTCAGCGTGAGTCTCGACCGCGGATCCAGAAAACACAGATCACTCGCTGACAAACGTGTAAATAACGCAACTCATGAAATATTCATCCTCAACCCACTATATACAGCATATAGTTTTAAATATTTGATTAGTCATTACGATATCAATTTCATTCTATAAACTATCAAAAAAGAGACATCCAGGAACTTCGATGAAAAATAACTGTACAGTCTGTCTGTAAGATTCATTAGTTAATGTGAAATATGTTTTTACAAACTTAAATTTAATTATATGTAATGTCTTTATCTATATTATTTTTTAAACATTAAGTTTACAATAATTTCTCTATGATTATGGATAAATGAGCTGTTTCTGTCAACGATTCATCAATGCAACTAAAAATATTTTCTAAATTGGTGTGAAAATAAGCAGCTATCAACAGTATAACCTGTATGGATTATACACTACCAGTGTCCATACAGCTGGTTTCATTCCCATGAAATTAAATGTGGTGTCCGGCCTGAATTAATTTTGCGCATTATCCTTGTGTCTGTTTATTTTCAGATATGTAAACGTTGCTCAAACTTTCACAATGCAGATTCATTGAGGTCAGGAAAACCTGAGCCGAGCTGAAAAAAATCACTTCCCGCAGTCCAAGTAAAGATTGTTAACAATGACACTCGATCAGTATGGAAACTGTGGGAGGGTGTGTGTGTCTTTGTGTGTGTGTGGTTCTGCAATGCCCTACATTATGGGAACCATATGTCCCCACAAGTATAGTAATATCAATACATTTAGACTTTATGGGGACCTTTTTTAGTTTTTATTTTAAAACTCTTAAACATCAGAAAGATTTCTGTGATGGGTAGGTTTAGGGGTAGGCCTATAGTGAGGATAGAATATACAGTTTGTATAGTATTAAAACCATTACATCTATAGAATGTCACCATAAAACATCAAAAACACTACACTTAGGAGACAGATTTATCCTTTGTAACAAGCTAAATCTAACCATACTTTATCTAAATCCTCAACTGGAAAAAATTCTGGGTCTGTGTGTCTTGGTATTCAGATGAAACACAGACAGATGAAAAGCACACAGTCAACATGGTTTTCAGAAGCAGTACAGAGTGTGTGAGTAGGGCTATTCATCACTTCAGTAATGTATTTCCGCTCTGTATTGTATCCGGTCCCTCATACAGGAGCACAAGGTTAATGATGCACTTTACAAACATCAGCTCCTGATTTTCATGAGCACTGATAAAGCTAATGTTTCATGACTGTTAATGGCCGACAACTCTGGGTCATAACTGATGGTATCACACGCTCATTTCTCACCCAAAACCACCCATCAGTCAGATAAACCTTCTCACGTCTCTAAGTGTCGCGTCTGACATTCAGCTGTAGATTCAGAGGTCAGCTGACAATGATGTAGAAATGGAGCCATTAGTGAGGTGGTGGAGTCAGATGTTTAGAGCCGGGGTCCCTCGTCCCCCCTAACCAGACTAATTACATTGTCAGTGGCTTTAAAATGTGATGCCATGACCCAATGTTCAGGACCTGACCTCCCATGCCGAGTGTGTACATTGTTTCCACCCCTCTGTCTGGGCAGTGATTGTGTAACACATACAGACATGTACTGTACATTCAAATCACCCCCACAATACTACACTAATATATCAGCAACAAATAGAACAGCCAAAAATAAAAATACATTAATAAAATCTCTTCTCTGCTTTTGAGTTTTTAAAGATTGATCTCTTGATGGACCTGAATTGTTTGAGCCCGTTCATTAGAATTAAGGAAAGAATATAAATTTAGATCAGAAAACTGCATTATGGTTTTGTTATTGATCGGTCCTGGAATGTGGGCTGTGATCACTTGTGGATGAAGCGATGACGGTCATGGGTCGCCACCTGGAGCAGAACATGAGGGACGAGGTCGGCTATTGAATCCTGCTTCTGTTGTTGCTGAGCTGAAGCATGTTTGATATGCTGAATATTAATAGTAGTGTAGCACAGCTGTGACCACTCTTCACGTAAGAAGGTATTCATACATGCACACAGGCTTCATCTGCACTTTCTGCTCTCTGCAGATTCATCTGAGGTGAATGCCACTTGTTGAAAACTCATTACAGTGTTCTGCTTATGGATGATATACAAGGCAATTCTCCATTAAAATCTCTCTCTCTCTCTCTCTCTGGTTGTTTCCTGCTAATCCCTCATCTGGGATGTGGCTGTAGGGTCCCTATAAATAGTGCTGGTCTGGGCAGTTTTCAGCCAGACTCTGAACCCATGGCCTGTTACCTAACAATGTCCGGCCTATGCCGAGAAATGCCGAGGCATTTCTTCATTCTTACTCATGCCGAGGCATTTCTCCATTCCAACTCATGCCGAGGCATTTCTCCATTCCAACTCATGCCGAGGCATTTCTCCATTCCAACTCATACCGAGGCATTTCTCCATTCTAACTCATGCCGAGGCATTTCTCCATTCTAACTCATGCCGAGGCGTTTCTCCATTCTAACTCATGCCTAGGCGTTTCTCCATTCTAACTCATGCCGAGGCGTTTCTCCATTCTAACTCATGCCGTGGCGTTTCTCCATTCTAACTCATGCCGAGGCGTTTCTCCATTCCAACTCATGCCGAGGCATTTCTCCATTAAAACTCATGCTGAGGCATTTCTCCATTTCAACTTATGCCGAGGCATTTCTTTATTCTAACTCATGCCGAGGCATTTCTCCATTCTAACTCATGCTGTGGCATTTCTCCATTCTAACTCATGCCGAGGCATTTCTCCATTCTAACTCATGCTGTGGCATTTCTCCATTCTAACTCATGCCGAGGCATTTCTCCATTCTAACTCATGCCGAGGCATTTCTCCATTCTAACTCATGCCGAGGCATTTCTCCATTCCAACTCATGCCGAGGCATTTCTCCATTCTAACTCATGCTGTGGCATTTCTCCATTCTAACTCATGCCGAAGCATTTCTCCATTCTAACTCATGCCGTGGCATTTCTCCATTCTAACTCATGCCGTGGCATTTCTCCATTCTAACTCATGCYGTGGCATTTCTCCATTCTAACTCATGCCGAGGCATTTCTCCATTCTAACTCATGCCGTGGCATTTCTCCATTCTAACTCATGCTGAGGCATTTCTGCATTCTAACTCATGCCGAGGCATTTCTGCATTCTAACTCATGCTCAGGCA
The DNA here is from genome assembly GCA_036877585.1 of Botia kubotai. Lineage (NCBI taxonomy): Eukaryota > Metazoa > Chordata > Actinopteri > Cypriniformes > Botiidae > Botia > Botia kubotai. The sequence continues at coordinate 9,105 of JAZGTI010013637.1, forward strand.
TTTGCTGGGATAGTTAACGCCACATAATCCAGGTCTCCTGGGAAAGACACACCCATATCAGGGGTGTATATTTTAGTTTTTAAGCCCTTAGAACCAATAAAATATCCAATAAAATTAGAAATGAGACTTTTTTTACCCATCACACCTTTAAAATGATACCAAACATGAAAATGGAAACTTAGTGGCATCACACTGTATGTTGCATATACACATTCAGTGAGTTCCATTGATCTGAACCTAGAGGGAGGAGAGTGAGAGGGAACAGGAGAAGGTGGAATTCGGGGTGTCAGTTCCACATGGGGGGAGGCAAGGAACCATACCCTGGGAACAAACATCAAATGGTGTTTTGTTGTTTTATGATGTGTTCCCTCAAATAAACCCAGCATTGATCACTAGACCAGAACAGGTCAATGGAGGATGCCATTGCCTCATCTCTCTACACTGCCCTGAATCACCCGTATAAAAGCAACACATATTCCAGTAGGTTTAAATGTTGTAATGCCTCCTATTGTTGTACATTCCCTCGCATTATTCTACCTTATAAAACCACTTGGCACCACTATGGTCACAGGTCATATATATTTATATTTCTATAGCTATATGTACATATACCTTATTCTGAATAATGCACCTTTTGTGCTGATACTCTTTTGCACATTGTATTATATTCCCCTTACAGGAAATTATTGTAACATATTGCACCCTGTACTGCTTGTACTGTATTTTTAACAACTGCATTAAGCTAGAATACAGATTACAATAGATTACATAGATTTGCTATTTGCACTTTTGGTTAGATGCCAACACCATTACATTGGCACAATGACAATAAAGTTGAATGTACTCTAATTGAAATTTAATTTACAATAGAGGTTCATCCAAACAGATGTGTCATTATTCGTTATCAACCAAGGCTTGTAATATAAAACAACTTACCTTAAACCTAACCCTAAATGTTAGCCATTGTGCAGTTATATGGATTAAAAAGAGCTAGTATAATTTATTTGTGCTTTCATAAACAAATAAAATACAGATATCATGCTTATACTACAAAATGTTACATTTGTGAAAATTCAGCTTGTCTCTGTCCTGTACTTTATGTTGCTGCTTCTCACACAGTGAATATATGTGAATATACAGTACAGCATCTGAAAGAAAGTCTCTCGGTACTTTTACATGTATTGGCCTCATCAGGCCATCAATAAATAAGCACTGTAAATAATGTGGTACACTGATATTTGAACTGATCTCCTCTCGAACTCACATGCCCTCAGCAGAGCAGGATCAGGACTCTGCTCACTGTATTCACATCTTCCATCCCTCATTTGTGATAAAAATAATTTAGCTCTCTCTGCAGAACAGAGAGAGAGGGAGCGAGACAGAGGCAGACAGACCGGAGCCAGCGTTCCTCACACACACAGACAGCTTCAGAAAGAGTCCAGTGCTGCACAAATGCCTCCAGTGCAGTGTATAGATTTTCTCTCTGTTATGAGGGTCTCACTGGCCACATCCTCTAATATGCCCATAAATGTGCAGCACACAAACTGAAATAGATGCTCATCAGTTTAGCACAGAGATCAGACTACATCTGCCTCTCACCTGCTTCTCAGGAATACAGACACACTCTGTGACTGACTGACTTTTTAACACAATAAGAGTGACCACAGCAGGCCGTAGCTTCAAACATCTACACAGCGAGATAAGAGCACAGGAAGAGCAGCACAGGTAACCGGCCATGTCTCTGTTGTGTGGGGAAGCGTGAGGCATCTCTGCAGATAACACTGTCTCCAGTGGCTCACACACACCTCCTGTCAGCTCTCTGCAGCTTATCACGCCCCACCCATCCTGCGACGTGTCCAGTGGCTAATCAGTGTGACGCAGTTCCTGCACAACAAACAGTAAATAAATGCAGTTACTTTGCAGCTCTGATTCCAGTCTGGAATACAAGCCCTGGCTTATGATGTGCTAGAAAATTCCTACTGAGTCCCACTTTGAAAGTCTGAGTCTGGAAGAACTGTTGTTTAAGTCTTGCATCTTTATGCCAAACTGGTGATGTCCCAGTCTTTGCTTGATAAAGAGCATTGAGAGGCTGATATGACAAACCATAAACTTTTATTGGTGTCATTAAACGCTGTTTAGTCAATAATTACTGTATTCAGATTATACATTGAGTTATAATTTATGTGCCATCACACCTGTATGACAGCAGCTCTGCCCGTACACATAAAAGTAGAAAGAAATAAAAAATTGATGGTGTACAAGCCTGTAACTTCGTCCTAACCAACCGTGACGTCAGCACTAAAATGTGCCTGGCTCTCAAAAATGTTGAGCCAGAAACTCTGCAAATTCACATTCAGTTCAGATCATTTTACATTTACATTTAGTCATTTAGCAGACACTTTTATCCAAAGCGACTTACAAATGAGGACAAGGAAGCAATTTCAACAACTATAAGAACAACAATGAAGAAGTGCTATAAACAGGACTCAGGTATTCCAACACAGTGTAAGAAGCAAATTTCTATTTATTTATTTTTTTAATAAAGAAGTAGAAGTAGTAGCGGTGTGTTAGTTGATTAGTTAAGAAAGTGAAGATGAAATAGTTACGTTTTTAGTCGTTTCTTGAAAACAGCTAGTGACTCCAGACTGCCGTTCTGATAGAGTTACGTAGTTCATTCCACCAACTGGGTAGAGTGAAAGTAAAAGTCCGGGAAAGTGATTTCTTCCCTCTTTGGGATGGAACCACAAAGCGACGTTTATTAGCTGAACGAAAGTTTCTGGAGGGCACATAAATGCAAAGAAGTGAGAGCAGGTAAGAAGGTGCGAATCCAGTAGTCACTTTGAAAACAAACATCAGAGCCTTGAAATTGATGCGAGCAGCTACTGGAAGCCAGTTCAACTGGATGAACAGCGGAGTGACGTGTGCTCTTTTAGGCTCATTAAAGACCACTCTAGCTGCTGTGTTCTGGATCAACTGCAGGGGTTTGATAGTACAAGCCGGAAGCCCTGCGAGGAGAGCATTGCAGTAGTCCAGTCTGGACAAGAGCTTGAACGAGGAGTTGTGCTGCATGTTCCGATAGGAAGGGTCTGACCTTCCTGATGTGGTAGAAAGTGAATCTGCAGGAACGAGCGGTTCTAGAGATGTGGTCAGAGAAGTTCAGTTGATCATCAATCATTATTGATACAATAATTATATATACAATCACAGTGATTTGGATGTTGAGAGTGAGAAAGAAATGTAATGTGTAGTGGAGTGACCAGTGTTTCATAGAGCAGTGTCTTGTGTAAATGAGGTCAAGCTGGTTACCGGATTTATGAGTAGCTTAAGTGGGCACTCTGTTGAGGTCAAAAGAGGCAAACAGAGTGTGGAAGTCAGTAGCTTGAGGTTTTTTAATGTGAATGTTGAAGTCGCCAAGCAGCAGTAGAGGAGTGTCATCATCAGGGAAGGATGAGAGAAGAACATCCAGCTCGTCCAAGAAGTGAGTTAATGGACCTGGGGGACGATAGCTGACAACCACATGAATGTGAATGGGATGGATAATAGTAGCTGCATGAAATTCAAAGGAGCTGATAACGGCTATAGTTGGTCTCTGAGTGAATTTCCAGTCCCTAGAAATCAGTAGTCCAGTCCCCCCACCCCTCCCAGTCTGACAAGAAGTGTGGGAGAAAGTGAATTTGGTGGAGAGGGCTGCGTGTGTAGCAGTGTCCTCAGGTTTTATTCAGGTCTCAGTTAGAGCCATGAATTTTAAACTTCTGAGCCATTGAAATGAGTTTTGAAATGATCAGTGGAAATGTGTCTACACTTGGCTAGTAAATACTGCTGAACCTCAACACATTTTTGTTCTCTGTAGAAAATCAATCACTATGAGTTTATTTTATTTAACAGTTAAACTATTAGGCTTCTTAAGGTCAAAGTAAGTGTAAATATAAAGAATGTGGGGCTCCCACACCTTTTGTGTTGTCACATTTGGTGAACCTGACCTTTAAGGCCTTGGAACCCAATCTTATCAATTTAACATTTTAGTCGAGACTAAGAGGTAGATTATAGTTATGGTTATATGTGGGAATTGGTTTAAAATATTTACATTACTTGGTTTAGATTGTTACATCATGACAAACAAAAGAGCCAGGACCCAGAAGTAAGCCTTACTCTAAGAGTCAGCAAGTGCTCATATGTTTCTCTTTGGGTGTTCCTGCTTGTTTTAAAACATTTTCATTACACCTTCAACATTCACATCATACTCTCATTGTCTGTACCAGCACTGAGAAAACAGCACTTAAAATGTTAGTGCTTAAATCTTCATCCTCTGTATGACTATGGCATGGCATGTATTTAAATGTGAGCACGGCTTCAGACACACAGTCACAGGTGTCTGTTGTATCCCAATACCCCAGGTGCATGCATGCGACCAACTACTTTCTTTACTTTCCATTAAGGTCAGGGAATAATGTTGCACTGCCCTCTCGGCCAACCCCCACTGGCTCTGATTTGGTACATAATTTATAACACTTGAGTGATCTGGGCTGTCCCAGCGACACTGACCTTATGACCCCCTTGACCTTTCGGGCTTAGTATCACAAAAGTGGGCTTTCCCTTTTAATTCTGAACCAGACGGGTTACACAAGTGATCCTGAGTTAAAGTTAACCTCTAACCCTACAGTCTGATGCCTGTAATTGAACTCAATTATATTATAGGCTTTCTGGAGATGAAATCCAACAGGAAGTGCAGCAGAGTGAAGGCAATGGCACACAAAACGCTGAATGTTGCACACTAAAGGGTTTGCAAAACTCATGATTTAAGAAGCTTTCAGCTTAAAATTTTGAACTAAACTGGCTGCAGCTAAAATTTGCTTTGAAATGACAAGAAGAACAACAGAAGAATTTTGTTAGTCTAACACAAAATATAAATAATTACATTGCTCATTTGAAATAATTATGTATTCTTTGATATGTCCAATACATTATTAACTGATTTGACATAAGCAAATCTGTAAACTTAACACTGTCAATTAACACAGCCTTAAACTGCCTAAACCACAGCTATTAACACATTTTAATTTTGTCATATTATACAAGTCGTCCACCACATTGTTTTCAGATAAATTAAAAAAGAGTAAATACCGACAAAACATTTAAGGAATTTTCTAAAATCTAATAATAAAATGTCACATATGTGTAATGTTTATATTGACTAAAAACAACACCTACGGCAGTTACCTGAAGTTTTGAATCTTTTAAAAAATAATAAACAAAGACAAGGACCAGCAACAGTGTGTGCACAGGCACAATTCATAGACCACACTGTCCATGAAATGTCACACATCACATGATCAATCCTTCACCCTGATGAAAGTATATTCAAAATACTTGAAATCACACACCATGCAGAGAAGTGAGATGTGTACAGGCCTCGCTGTCAGAATGGGGCCGATCAGTACAATGAGCTGACAGTGAATAGAAGGCAGGGCCACAGCAGCGAAGGCACAGTCAGACAGACAATAGGGGGGCCCGGGGCCTGTGGGGGAAACCTGAAGCTTGACTCTGGTATTTTAAGAGGGCTGAGTGGCTCTGGAGCCAGCTGTCAATCAATAGGTGCAAAACAGACAAAAAA